>WWET01003027.1:191215-205196 GCA_011038615.1 Limnodynastes dumerilii
CCTTACGCTGGCTGAAGTTAGGGTAGCCTTCAGCCGGCGTAAGGAAGGGGCCATACGCCCGCACAGGGGGAGTGTCAGGTTAAGTGAACGCCGATAGGCTGTGCTTTAGTAAGCACAGCGCATCGGCGTAGGTCTGGATCAGGCCCCTTGTGCCTTCACCGCTTTGTAGTCAGTGTCTAAGTAGTGGAGGTTTCTTGGAAACTCAGCAGTGTATGTTATCTGCATGTAGGCAACAAAAAATATGCAATTCCCAGAGATCAGTAATGGAAACGGCTACTTAAGGGCATATACTTGAATATGTACACATTCTGCAGTTGTAAATAAAAGCAAAATATACTATGGCAGTTCCACTGACTATGGAGATATACTTAGCTTTATCAAGCCAATGTGTAAATTCACAGCAGTCCATAGACTGGCAGCATCGGATGTTGATATATCACTTCCCAGAAGTCGGTGATTTAAACCACAGCTCTCTAAGCTGCGTCTGTATGTAACTCAGTAAAGAGTGAACTTACTTGTGACCCCTAAGGCACCTCTATATAGCCTTTCTCCAAGCCACTCATGCCCCAAGTGTACTTTATTTATGCGTTATTGGACCGTATTCACACTTAAAAGTGAGTTAGGCGCGGACAGAACTGCACACACCTGTCCTTCCCCTAAACTGCCCCTGTATTTATGGCACTTAAGAGTGTCATGAGGCTTCCTTAAGTAACCGTGAGTATTTTCCTTCTTAAGAAAGAAAATACGCACAGAGAAAAATTCCTCCCGCCCTCCCTGGCTAATCTAAATACCTCCCCCCTCCCACTCCTACCTAAGTCCACCCTGAGGCGGCATTAGCTTGTCTCCTTCTGACAAAATTACTCCATGTAATCTTATAGACCGCACAGAGACAATCTACGTGCCTAACTAGTACGTAGTTTGCGTAAATGACTCATTGAATCATGAATCATTTTGGGAAATTCCGCACTGAGCTTCTTAAGTGTGAATCCCACCCATTGTCTCTGGGATATTTTGGTTGTCCCTTTTTTCTTACCAGAGAGGGGGCAGTTTTTGGCTTTCACTTGCCAGATTACAAGATCAAGACGGGCTGCAGGAAATGTCTTCAATCTATCTCAGCCTCGGCCTGAGGAAGTATTCTCCAGGTCTGGATCCAGAGTGCACCCTCTCTTATGTGTTTTTTCAGAGATATCACATATTTTAATTAAATTGGTTAATCTATTGTAAAATGGAAACATAGTTACATTTATTTTTCCATATATGGGGAAGCTATATTGATATCCTTTCAGACAACATCAAGAAACAGGAATGAACTTACTTCCCCCTTACTAAATAGTATAAGACCCACCTCCATCTGCAGGACCCTCTGTTTGTCTGTAGAGGACCTTACCTTTCTCAATTTTTTCTCTATTTTTGTGCCTTCTTATGTAGTGAAATGTGATGCACTCCACTGGAGGGTTTAATATTATTAAGGTTGCTATTTTCTTGTACTGGAATGTTGGGGAGGGTGCAAAAAAATATTCACCCTTTCCAACACACACAAAAAAATGCATATTTGAAATATAAGTATAAACTATAAGCCTCTTTTAAATTTAGAAAACATTTTAAACCAGAGGCTTCTTAGATGCGTATTTCCCCCCTTTTTTTTTTTAAAGCACGTAGGACCATATTCACACTTAAGTGTACAAGCGTATTTTTACGATCAGTTAAACTGCGCATGCCCAGAACCCAAATATACGCACAGAAACTATGACTGATTGACAGATACAGATGTCAGACTTAGGATTGATGCACACATCGGCACGGAATGAGTCCCGCATGTGTGACTAGATAGGCAAGACTCTTAATGGAAATGAGCTACTAAACGGGCTACTAATGTACAGTATGGGCGTTCCAACAGAGTTAGTACTGATTTACAGGTAGGAGTGTCTTGCGTAAACTAACATACGCACGGGAAAAGTTAAGGTAGCCCTCGACCACTCGTAAGTTGAAGAACTGTATTTTTTGCTGTGAGGCCATGCATCTTCTATTACTTAGTTCAGCCCACATCTTCTGCGTGTTTATAATCAATGGATGTATGTTTATAAATTAAACAAATAAAGGCTCGTTTATTAAATCCTAGACTGATTTTACATTTTGTGCAAGATTTTAACATTGTAAAGGTGCCATTATTTGTTTAGATTTTGTAAAGGTATATTTTTTAATTACTTTTAATTTTGTGGACAAACACCCTTACATTTACCTATATTTAACTGTATTGGTTATTTGTGTCATTTTTTAAATGCTTATTTTTAAAATGTTTGTAAAAGTATATATATATATATAGTGGATCATTTTATTTCTAACTTCATGCAGTATGCGTTTATGTGTATTGTAAATTATGTCATAACTATTCTTATTTCAAGGTGTATTTTTATGGAGATGTTGCTTGATAAAGTTGCAATCAGGAACGAAACGCGTTGCAAGGAACCCTTCTGTAGCACAATTCATTGAACTCAACCAGGACCTTTAATTGCCTACTGCTAAACCAGCTTTTTATTACATCATGCTTTCCCCACTCTGTCTCTTCCTCTAATTCAGGGATGCCAAAGTGTGGTTAAGGAGACGCATCTGTTACCGTAGGTATCGTTATTTCACGGGGAGCGGCAAGTCATCATATGTGGTGTTTCTTATTTGCCTGTCATTGCCTTGGGACTCTATGGTTCCTTAGTATGTGCACCATATGACACAGAAGGATATTCATCGTCCAATCATTTATTTGTGACATCTCCTTGTGCGGCATCTGCACTGCTGTCATCATCTTCATTTTGACATTCTTATATGCGGCATTATTCCACCGTGCATCCTACTATATCCATCCTTTCTTCTCTGGTAGTTAACTGTTTGCATTCCCCTCTTTTTAACACAACAGCTGATTACTAGCCATTTGGTTGACCTTTTTATTATTGACCCACAGTGGTGGTATTACTCACCCATGTGTTACTTATCGTTCGGGCCCCTTATCCTCAAGATATAGCGGCTCCCTGCGGGCTGTATGGTCTATATTATCAGTGCAATATTGTCCATCATTGGGTTCTAATGTGCTTTTTTATTTATTATTGTTGATTTATGTCCTTGTTTATTCTTCTATTTTTTGCTGATTAAATTGTTTATATATTTTTACCACTTGCTCTGTTTTTAAGTCAGGACTTTATTCTAGTGTGGCTGTTTTTTCTTTCATTTCATTTTAAGGTGGTGCACACACTTGCAGCCTGCGAAACTATATTGTCCTGCAACCACATTATATTCATGCAGCTATTGGCTAACGTCCCTTCATATTACTAGCGCTCATCATATTGGTTTAAAGTATTTCTTAGACGCTGCACATACAGCTTGAACAGTTATATTATAATATATATTATCAGCATACATATACATTCCCTAACTCAAAACCAAAAATCATAAAAATAAAACAAACCACCTCAAGGTAGATCTTTACACCCCAAGAGATATACCTGCTCCTATATTTAAAGACAAAACTGCAGGGATGTTTTCAAGAAGTCCTCCCTGCACTATGGCCACCTGTTGTTAAGTTCTGCAGAAGGCTGTGTCCAGGGTATAAGCTGCAGGAGTTCCCTGGGGCTCTAATGGTGGTGATCTCTGTCAGTATGGTGGCAGCTGCCCTGTATCAGCATGATCCCCAGGGCCTTGTAGCACCCAGGGCCAGCGCTACCATTAGGCAATCTTAGGCGATCGCCTAGGGTGCTGGGCCCGGATGGGAAGGGGCAAAAGCAACCCCCTGCCTCCCTTTATCTGCCGGCCGGGTTTAACTCTGCTGATGCACTGCAGTGAGTAAAGGGGGTGACGGCGAGATGAGGCTGGAAAGCGTGCGCTACGGAGGAGTTAGGCTCCGTGACAGCAGGTAAGTGATGGTGGGGTCCGGAGCCTGCAATATATAATTTAAACTAGGGGGGAGGGGAGCCTGCAATATATTATTAAAACTAGGGGGGAGGGAGGCCTGCAATATATGATTAAAACTAGGGGGGAGTGGAGCCTGCAATATATTATTAAAACTAGGGGGAGGGAGGCCTGCAATATATGATTAAAACTAGGGAGGGGGGCCTGCAATATATGATTTAAACTAGGGAGAGGGGGCCTGCAATATATGAGTAAAACTAGGGAGGGGGCTGCAATATATGATTAAAACTAGGGAGGAGGGTAAATTATGTTTGGATTTTGAATATTCTGAAGCTGATCCAGAGAGTGCATATATATTTTTACAAGTTTAGGGGCATATTGCATTGCACCCTAGACAACGCTGAATTCACACCAATGTATTGTATAAATTATTTTACAAGAATCCGAGGTAATGGAAAAAGAAGCTCCGGATTTGGATTTCAACCCACAACGTTTTCCATGCAAACTCTTGATAGATTCTCTGAGGATATCTTTTTAATCACTTTTAGTCAGTTTTTCTGTGCTAATAAGCATTGTTCCTGGAAGTGGTGTCACAGTGGGGGTGCAGGAGCCGGGGTTTAAGTATTTAAGGGGGTGAAGTAGCCTCCTCTCTCTGTCACCCCCTTTACTTATTTGTAACCTGGTCCTCAGATCAGCGCCGAAATCTAGAGACCTGACAGTGCATTGTCAGTGTCCAAGAGCTGCCTCTCCTCTGCAGCACCTTCTCCCTCCCTCATAAATGACACTGGCGTGATGTCTGGAGGGGGCATGCAATACCTAAATAAAACTGTTTGGGGAGGGGGAGCTGCCTGAAGGGGGGCATGGAGGCCTGAAGGGGAATATGAAGGGGGCATAGAGGCCTGAAGGGGACATATGAAGGGGGCATAAAGGCAAGGGGCAAATGAAGGGGCGCATATAAAGACCGTGTGGTGCGGAGGGGGGGTGGAGACAGGCCAAACTTCGCCTAGGGTGCCCAGGGACCTAGCATCGGCCCTGGTTGCACCTGTCACACCGACCGTAGTTCTGCCCCTGCTGTATGCAAGAAAATGTAAAGTTGCCCCCAGGTGCACATCTGCACTTGTTTTTGTTGTTATGATCAAACACTGTTTAGCCAAAAAGTAGACTAGTGGAATACAAGTAGTTCTATATTAATTGATGTAGCAAACATATAGAAATATTAAGGTTTGGTACCTGAATAAGTAGCAAAATATTAATTAAATTTCTAATAATAATGGACCAGATTCACGGATGTGTGTAATAAGTGCACAAATATACGCACGTGCGTTGCAAGGCAACACCCATGACACTCCCCTCGCACGGTCGGATTTTTTGTGACTAACGACTCCATATGGCAAATCTACGGGTGTATTTAGGTGACGGGTGTATTTAGGTGCCTAAGTTGCTTAGGTACTTGCGTACATTACTAACCGCGCCCTAAAAAGGCAATTTAAATGCTCCCCCACCCACATTCACGTAACTTCGCACGTACGGAAGACAACCACACCCCCTCCATACTTATGTCATTAAGTACGATTTTGAAATCTGTCCCTAATGGACTTCCGTGCCTGAATCCTAGGTAACTTACGTAAAAATTTACTACGAATGCGCAGTTAATCTGATCCTAAAAATATGCACAGAAAAAGAAGCAAAATAGTAAATCCAGTCCAATGTCCCTACAATAGCAATAAATGAAATATGTGTTTATGTACATATAGCTGAAATTTTTTTTACAGTAATAAAATTACTGTTGTTCTACTGCACACTTAATGAGTCTAAACTTCCAAGTTTCTTTTAAGATTGTACTACGATATGCAGATAATAATGATACAGGAAATGGCCGCAAGCTGGAGGTAGAACATGCAATGATTTTAATGTGCATTTCAGTCATATTAGTACTGCCAAGATGATACCAGAGGAAGGATACATGCAAAGGCAGGTGCAGATATTTCCAGTATGTCCTGGGATTTATTTATTTTTGCTGTCATAGTTTATTGTCTTTAGATATGTTTCCTTTTCATGAAAGATATTTGTGAGGATAGAACAGCTGAGCATAGGATTTTAAGTAAAGTTTAAGCAATCTTTATCTGGAGGTATGAACAACTTTAATTACAATATTTAAAATAAAGTTCATTCTTATGTAACATTGTAAATATATATGAATAGAAAAATTGTGAGTGTGTGTAGTCTATGGTGTCAAAACGCCAGTAATTATTGTTTTATTATAAATACTACAATAATAATAACAACAATAATATCTAAGAAATAATGGCCCTAAGAAATGTTTTATTTTTGTTGGTGGAAAGATGTGTAATATTATCACCTGCCAACCCGATGCAACCCTAAAAATAAAAAAGTGATGTGATTCGTGTGATGTACATGTACCAAAGACTTCTGGCAGATTAAAAAAAACCCTTTATGTAGGCAGCATTTAGCTTTGAAGGACCCTGCGGAAACCTGATCTGTGCATACTGAAGCAAACACTTGTAATGTGTAGCAAAAACTGTAATGAGGTCAGAGGGATAAACCAGTTTCTCAATGCAATAATCTTAAGCAATTAAATCTATATTCAGGAAAATCTTAGACAACAGTGATGAATGAATGTTACTTAGTTTGTTACTCTAACATGGTCATCTCATAACAAGCCTAGTACGTATGTTAGACTGTGAGCATGCTTACTCATCATGGACCTGATTCACACTTAAGAATCTTCTTAAAATAAGAACTTAAAGTCACTCCTGGACAAAACCATGTTGATTTCAGGGGGATTCATTTAATTGTATTCTTTGCATGCAGGGATATATCTTTGAATTGCTTACTACACACAGATACTGACCAGCTTTACTATCACACTGTTATTTAGACTTGGGCTGGGAAATATCACCTCTCAACACTAGTACTGTTTGCAACAGATAAAATTTGACACCCCTGCAATCAACATGGTTTAGTCCAGGAGTGACTTTAAGTTCTTATTTTAAGAAGATTCTGAAGAAGAGTGTGAATCAGGTCCCATATTGGGCAAAAAATTTTTTTCAAATTGTAGATGGTGGCATCAAAATTATAACAAATCGTCAGAAAACCAATTTGTATTGTGGGGTTTTTTATTTTAACAAATACAATAGTAATTTTTTGTAACAAAAGAACATTCCAAGAAGACATGCTTAAATAGAATCAAAGGAACAAAATATTGTGTTTTAACTCTTCTATTTAATATTCTTGCTGCCCCTGTCTTATTAGGATGAGTCATTTTGTTTCCCAGAAATTAGCTCAAAATGCTTGATGAAGGCTTGTCCCTTTCTATATCCCCCTGACAGTGTTACTGGACAACCAAAGCAGTGATAGTGGCCAGTATTATGCAACCCAACCAATGGAAATGGAATATGTATTTCCTAAAGTAAAGATAATTTTTCAGTGTTTGCGCATGTAAATCAGACCACTAACCCCTCTCCTAGCACTGATGGATTTCTGATACCTGTATCCTACCTTAAGTTTTGCACAGTGCAACAGCACGCCTATACTGTATATTGTAATACAAATTCCCGCCCCTGGCAGGCGGTACCCCGGTCAGAAGCTGTCAGAAGTATCATTTATTAGAAGTCTGGATAAATTGGGTCAAACACATACATGTGCATGCACAGAACACAAAAATAGACACATGAACAGAACAGAGGGGAAAACAGAAGTCTAGATTAGTTTTAATGATGTTAAAAGTCATCAACAATTTCACGTACCAAAAATAAAGATAAAGCTGCCAGTTATATGGTTATATAAAAAGACTTTGGGTCAACTTACCTAGTAAATATGTGTATACATACTGTATGATAAACATTCACTGCCTTGTATATAAAGTTAACTATCAAAGAAAATACTACCAAGCAGTAAGAATTTAAGTGTTTTAGTGATCACATCATTCACTCTATAATAACATCATTTCACTCTTATTGTGCTTTTTAAACATTTATTTCAAGCAGTGCCCATATTTGTGTAAGCAAAACAAATTCTGCCTTGGTGGTCTCCTGGTATGGCTGCCTATTCTTATTAGGGCATTGATTAGTGGGCATGCAAGGTTGTCTGAAAAAAGTGCACATTGAACAAGTTTATAGTGTGTCCTGTAGCGATTGCAGTCCCCGGTTAGAAAGTCTGATTTCCGAAATAGGGATATTCGAAAGTTCCTTTTTGGATGTCCCTATTTCGAATACCCTTTTAGTTTAGAAATATATTTTCAGAATGAGTGAGTATGCTGATCGGGCATTCTCACACCATTCTGTTTCGGAAACGCCACCGCCGCTACTGCAGGACCTGGACCACGGGAAAGGTGAGTAACCTCTCCAGGATTAGGGTCAGGCTGCGGGGAAGGGGGGGTTAGTGTCAGGCTGCAGGGAAGGGAGGGTTAGTGTCAGGCTGCAGGGAAGGGAGGTTTAGGGTCAGGCTGCGGTAGATGGTGGGTTAGGGGCAGGCTACAGGGAAGGGAGGGTTAGGGTCAGGCTGTGGGGAAGAGAGGGTTAGGGTTAGAATTAGGGAAACGTTGGGGTAGCTTTTTCCTTAACTTTCGGAGAACCAAAGTTTGGTGCTCCGTGGATCGCTTGCTATGCCTCATCGAGGCATATGCAATCGAAATACCAGTCAGTTCGAAATTGGCTGTGATAAAACGGCCCTATCAAAATAGGGCCGTTCTTTCCGGGGACTCACACCCGTCCTGTAGCACGGTGGCGATAGTTTGCGTGACCTATTTAAGGCAAGTGTGCTACAGAAATCACAGTTTATAACTCTGACAGGACCAACACATAATATTTAGCAAAGTAATTCATAAACAGCAAAAACAAGTTGAATATACTGTATACATTTAGGGCATGATTCACACTTAAGAAGCTTCTGCTTCTTAAGTGCGTATATGGCCGAAATGACCTACTGCACATGCGTAGTAGGTCATTCATGCTATTTACGTACCAGATCGGTATGTAGATAGCGTAGGTGCGGTCTTTAAAGACCGCACGCAGAGATTTACATCCATAAACGCGGCGTTATACCACCTCAGGCATTTTTAGGAAGAAGTGGGAGGGGGAGGGGAAGAAGTTTCAAACAGAGATAAAAGTATTCCAAAATAGTCAGGCAAATATAGAGATATGTGAATCAGTTTGGGAGAATTTCAGAGATAATCTGTAGACACATCCACTATATTACAAGTGGAGGGCTTTCGTATTTTAATGTACAGTAAGGCTGGGTACACACTGTGTGTACTGTCCAAAGATACTTAAAAATATTTTAAAACCATCTATGATCTTTTGATTTGATCTGTTCAGGGCCGGATTAGGTTTATTTGGGCCTGGGGCTGAAAATGATCAAGGGCCCACACTATATAGTATGTTTTGGAGGAGGATGTCGGTCCCTGACATTCATCCTAATGCACTGCAGTGGGAGGCCTGGAGATCTGCAGTGTGTGGGACCTATTTTCAGATGGAGGCCTGGGACTGTAGTCCCATTAGCCCCATTGTTAATCTGGCCCTGGATCTGTTGGAGCACTAAATATGCCAGATCAATCATGGAAATATATATTTTTCTTTTTGCAAGTGTCTATTAGGAGCACTTTGCACAGTACACACTGGTAAGATATCTGGTGAATCGGTCTTTTGATTGTGTGATTGGAAAGTTTTTTAGCTGAAAACCGTCAGTGTGTCAGAGCCTCACCTAAAATTAGGACAGATCAGAAGTTTTAAAGCAGGGTCTAACTGTCATTACTGTGTGAGTGATTGGGTGGATACAGCAGGGATTTCTATCTCTGGAGCTGGTCCTATGTGAATGTAACTATAATTATTCAAGATTATTGCAGAATATTATGTACAGCATATTATAATTTCTACATACCTATGCAACTAGTGTGTAACAGAATCAAAGTCAGGATTAAAGCTTAGTGACAGAGAGGAGACAAACAGCAAAAGAATGGTCAGAGATAGCCAGATTCGGTACACAGATTAGAATGGGGTTGTCGATGTTTAAAAGCTTTCCTCTGGGAGATCCCGGAGGCAAGCCATAGATGCATGCAGGGGGCAGGACTTAACAGCAAATCCCTGTCCCACCATTAATAATGACCTTTTCCAGTGCTTGTTATATTGTCACTTTGAGCTTCTGTTGCTTCATTTGATTCTTGCAATCCAACACCAGCATCCAAGATGGCAGCATCCTTTTCTGAAATGGATGGCAATAATAAATATCTCCTATAGACAATGCGCTGTACATGAAAGATCTGGAGAATATATACCTTGTTTAATAGTCATCAATTGTGGTCTACTGGAGCCTTTCTCCTTGGATCGAAGATTCTTCCCTGAAAAGACAAGACATATTCATAAAATCATTATCATGTCATCTATCATATTTTGTCATCTCATTGTAAAAATACAAGTGTTTTGAGCCTAGCAAAATACAGACAACCTGGAAATGAGCATTACATGGTAAGTAGTAATATGTATTTTTTTAAATTAAACTCACTTTTTATAATCCTTCTTATTTTGTTTAACTTTGATTTCTCTTTTATTTTTATATCAGACCAGCATTTCTGCACCTGTTGTCGTCCCATTGTAGTCCCATTTATCAAAAAAACGAACAATAGTTTCAATTTCCGGACTTGTAATGGGCAGGGAACGAAAGTCTTCAGCCTACCACGCTTTGTTTCTCCAAACTTTGTTTTTGTTGTTTTCGGTTCAGACTTTTCACCACCTGCCCTTTCACCTTTAACTTCATCATCCTGTGAAGACATATTTATATTTATTTTTTTATTTGTTTGCGTGTATTTATATTGTTTAAAATATGTTGTGTTCTCTATTTGTTACTATTTATAAAACATAAAGTTATAAATGGCTTTAATTTCGGCTGGGACTTATTAAAATGAATCTACATTTAAACATGATGGATACAGTAGTAAATAAATAATGACCTAAATAAAATAAAAAACAATTGTAAAAAAAAATATTGAAACAGTATACAACGATATATCACTTACCTTTAAATATTCCCCTTTTAAGCATTTATACAACGCCTCACACGTCTCTGCAATAAATCTCCCCAAAGCTTGAGTCGACATTGCACAGCTGAACTTGAGATCCTCAAATGACCTTCCAGTTGCCAAGAAACGCAGTGTTGCTACGAGACGTTGCTCAACTGTGATGGCTGTCCGCATCCTTGTGTCCTGTCTTTGAATGCATGGAGTCACAAGATTCAGCAAATACAGGAAGGGCTCATCATCCATACGGAGAAAGTTTCTGAAATCATCAGGATTATTCTCCCGAATTTCCTGTACATGGAATAAATGAAAGAACAATTCTCACTTTTTCAGCCATTCCTTCATCCAACAACGCCACCGCCGTATCTTTCTTTTTCTCTCCATCTGCCACAACAAGGTCACCAGAGTCAGAGCGAACACTCCACGACCAAAAGTATGCTGATCCATCTCGGCAATGCCTCAAATGAATATAAATATGCGTGTACAGGATGTTTATTACGAATACTTCCTGGAAATATTAGCCCTGCCCCATGGTCAGGACAGCCCCTCATGAAAATACAGAATTAGAAATCGAACGATAAATGAAATTTATCAGCAGGTGTATGGGAAAATGCAATATTTTAGGAAGTATAAAAGTGGTTGAGAAATCAAGCTTTCCACCTGTTTTCGGCCAATTATCGTTTAAAATTAGTGCAGTGTATGGCGTTGATATCGTTTGGTACTCTAGAGGAAATCGTGGGTATTTTCAAAGAGTTCAACCGATTTCACGCGATTATCCTAGAATCGCTCTAGTGTATGGGCACCTTAACAGTTCTGAAGTCCTCATTGTTGCCAGGCGACAATCGGGTCTTCGGCTCCGCCTCTTCTCCTCGCAGGTCCAGACGAGGCGCTCCTTTGAGACTATGGCAATAGTTTTTAGCCAGAGGAAGCACGACGAAGAAGGAGCGCCTCATCTGGACCTGTGAGGAGAAGAGGCGGAGCTGAAGACTCAATCGTTGCCTGGCAACATTGAGGACTTCAACACTGTATTTTCTCTAAGATCGTTTCTGTATGTTTAATTTTATAAGTAACGTGGGCATGTACTTTGTCATTTACATCTATGTGGGCATGTACTTTGTCATTTACATCTGTGTGGCCATGGACTTTGTCATTTTCAGTGATGGGGGCATGGACTTTGGCATTTACACCAAGGGGGATGCTATGCTGGCACTACATTATATCATGGCTTAACCTGTTGCATTTTTAACTAAGCGGCCATCTACAAAGGAAAGCTAGGACACAGGGCAACTATTGTGACATTTTTTTGAACGGGGCCAACTACTATTGTGGATATTGAATGGGGGCAAACACATATGTTACATCTGAATTGGGCAATGTATTATTTAATTATTTGTACATGGGCATGTACTTTTTATTTTGTTGTATGGGGCATGTAATTTTTTTTTACTGTAATGTGTGACATTATTTCAGCGGCAGCTTGCACTTAACCCTTGCCATGCTGCCACTTAGGGTACTATAAGGCACAGCATGCCCTGCTAAACATGGGCATGCTGTGCTTTATAGTACTACATGCGACTGCATGCTAAGGGTTATTTGTATGCCTTGCTTTACATTTTAAAAGTTTCAAAACACATGTAAAAACTCTTTAAATGTGTTTTGATGGCAAAGTGAGCGTCGCTTTTCTTAAAAGCGACACTCACAGGAGACGCTTTTAAATGTCGCTTTTTCAGAGAAAGTCGCCCGAGATTTTTAAAGTGAGCCCCAGGAGTTCAGACTACCAGACTAATTTACAAGTGTGCACTCTCCTGCAACTACAGCCTTTGTGAGTGACAGACGATCTAGCAAAGATTGGAAAAGTGTGCACAATGACATGATCCTTCCAGCAAATTATTTCAGAAAATTCAGGTCAGAGGTCTGCTGTAAAATTGAACAAGTGTTTATCATAGATTGGGTGTTGTATCTGCAAACTTTGGGCCGGATTTACTAAGCTGCGGGTTTGGAAAAGTGGGGATGTTGCCCATAACAACCAATTAGATTCTAGCTGATATTCTCTAATATGTTATAGGAAAGTGAGAGCTAGAATCTGATTGGTGCCATGGGCAACATCTCCACTTTTCCAAACCCACAGCTTAGTAAACCTGGCCCTTACAGTGTCATTGCAGTTAAATAAGCAGCTTAGTAAATCTGGCCCTTGTTCTCTTTTAGAATTGTGTTAACAGTCTGGTTTTAGAGTTGGATCTGAAGAGGAAATAATATTTTTTTTACTCACTTAAGAAGTAAAGTTAAAGACAAGACAAAGTCAGTACACAGAATTCCAAAAGCAGGATGCAGCAAATACATTAGATTACTGTCAATAGTAATTTTACTAATCTTGCAAGGGAGACAAGAACAGGTAAGGCTTATAATGGAAGCCCGCAGTTGGAGCTAGAACATGCAGGAACATTGGTAGAACAGGCAAACAAAGTTCATCGTGCATCAGCTTGGATAGGTTCGGTTAACCTTAGGGTAACCTTGGCTGTTGTGCCCACAAATGCCCATGCTCTCCATACTGAAAGCATATTGACCCAGGAGCATTTTGTCCACCACTTGGTATACCAGGTTTTGGGCATGGGTTTAGGCAAGGTAAGCTGAGCATGAACTGAAAATCTTAACACAGTCTCCAGTCCCGATACCGCTAGGCCTCGCCACTGTTGGTGACTCCAATCTGTGCCAAAATCAGCTGCTGATAGTTACAAGCCTGGTCCTTGTCCAGGTCTGTCTACATAGGTTTGCTGAGCTTCTCCCGAGATATATGGAGCTATATGTTTAGTCCAACTTTAAAGTGGCCATTTGGATCTGATGGCGATACATTAAAACGCTTCCAGATATGTTTCCACATCATCATCAGAAGTAAATTCCTCCAGTGTGTGTACAGTGAGAGCCTCCCAGTCTCATCTTCCCAGACAAATCTCCTTTCAGAGAATATGGGCACTAGCCACCTGTGCTGCTGCCAGTTTGCTTCCCTAAGCATACACAAAAGTAAATAGCAAAATAGACAGCAGAGGGAGAAAATACTCT
>WWET01003028.1:0-12319 GCA_011038615.1 Limnodynastes dumerilii
CCGACGCATGCGCAGATCGGCTGAAAAGGCGGGCGTAGTTCAGGATAAGGTCCAATGTGTACATGTGGTTACATTATAATTCCGTGGTCACAAACAGAGGTAACTAATTCAGTGCAAAGATCAAAAATATCAGAATTATGAATAAACCACACGTTACTTCACTGTTATGCAACTTTTAGTAGCCTAATCAATAAATAAATGGTCTCAGTTTATGGTAAAGCAGGCAAGAGCAAAGCTGTCAGTCAAAAATTTTGCTGTGGTGATAGTCACAATATTAAAAAGTAATGTTTGCAATCCCAGACAAATAGAGTAAAAATTGGGGTTAGGGTGAATGACTAGACCGCATCCTCCCGTTTCCCTATTTCCTATCGACCAAAATAAGTCTCTTGCCATTTAGGCTGATAGAAACATAGAGTATCTAACTAACCGTGCCCTTGCTGCGTCCTAAAATGGTTATTTAAATGCCTCCCCATATATTACTATATGTCAGTAAGTATTACTAGCCCTACTGCCAGGGTGCAAGCAGAAATTGGTGAAGAAGCAATTTTATCCTCTGTTTTATGCATTGAGTTAAGGAGCTGAAGAGCTTGACACATGCTGTTTAGTTATGTTAATATAAGATGGATATTTGATGTAGTGATATACTGTAATGAAGTGCTGAATATTTTGTATCCTACACTCATATTTGTGAAAACCTTACCCCTTATAATAAAAGGACTGCAAATTTTCAGGGAAACATTGGGGTAGATCCAGAACTACGTTTGCCGTACGTTTATTCGCGTAGCGTATTTTCGTGTGCGTAAATTCGTTACACTCCCCTCAGCACACCCCTTGAATGTACATATTTTGTCAAGCTACGCTTTCAAAACCCTACCTTAACTTTCGCCATAAATTCGTTACACTCCCCTCAGCACACCCCTTGAATGTACATATTTTGTCAAGATACGCTTTCCAAACCCTACCTTAACTTTCGCCAACGTAACCGCAGTGATCCGCACACGTACGTATGGGCAAGACGAATTTATGCAGCTAAGCACGCCCATACTGTACACTTTAAATACAACCCCCCGCCTACTTCACGTATTTCAGACGTATTTTGGATTAACGTAAAATTGGCACGCCCACACGTAAGTATTTACATGACACATATGTGAATGGCCCATACGCTCACAATTATGCTACGCTAATGAGCGTATTTTCTATGGTGCGCATGCGCAGTACTTTACGTCTCCGCCACGCGTAAATTCGCTCCGATCCGGGGGGCAAGATTTCATAGGGAGAAACCTAAAGTGACCACTTGTAGGGGCACAAACCTATGTCTCGTGATACAGGGCCGTATTTAAAGATCCGTTTGTTAAAAGTACGCAAAAATACGCACGGCCGTTGCAAGGCAACACCCATGACACTCCCCTCACACGGACGGGTTGACTGTGACTTACGAACACCATTATCTTTAAGTGTGCATTTCCGAGCATATAATACTTCCGTACGTGCATATCTAACTAACCGCGCCCTCACCGCACCCTAAAATGGTCATTTAAATGCCTTCCCCCACCCACTTCCTCGGATCTTTCTCGTCTGTGCCTAATGGACTTCCGTGCGTAAAATCAACGTAGATTGCATAAATTCAGTCACTACACATACGCATTCAAATTAAAAACCAGAAAAACATATAAGTTAAAGAAAAGAGCCCTTAAACATAAAAATGAAACCTCTAAGATGGACACTATAAAAATCTACAATTTGAGCGATTATGTACTCACTGATTTAGAAATGAAAGTTTTAAAAAAGGGATTGAAGTTTGTACCTCATAATAAGAGCAACCCCTTTAAAACATATGTGGACTTACAGAAGTTCATAAGGAAATTGACAATTAAACGCCACTTTCATTTACGGAAAATAAATCAAGAAAATGAGAGAGAGGCAACACCCCCCATTAGTAAAAAGGATAAATTAAGGCCTAAATCCCTATTTAACCCTACTTACAATAAAGGCTGTTTTATAGAAACTTTTAACAAAATGACTACTAAAGAACTGGAGAAACTGCAATCGAAACAAGATAAGGCTTTTAAGTATCATTGAAATATGACAAAAGCTGAGTCTCAAGCAGTTAAACACCTAAAAGAAAATCTAGACATCATAATAAAACCAGCCGACAAAGGGGGGGGTGACTCGTCATTATGAACACGGTGGATTATGAACAAGAGGCTTTGAGCCAACTGCAGGATAAGGACACATACGTCCCCCTAAAAGGTGATCCAACACAAAGGATCCTAAAGGAATACAAAATCCTTATAAAAAAAAACATTTTGAAGCAGGCGCTTATAATAAGGATGTGTATGATTTTTTGGATGTAGAATCCCCCACAATACCTGTACTTTATTTACTTCCCAAAGTACATAAGAGCCAGATTAATCCACCAGGGAGACCTATTGTGGCAGGGATCAATTCTGTTACATCCAAACTATCAGAATACCTTGATTCCATCCTACAACCTATAGTCATTAGTACTACATCATACTTAAAGGATACAGTGGCCACTATTAACAATTTAGAAAACATCTGTTGTAATGGGGATCACTTTTTAGTCACAGCGGACATTTCCTCCCTCTACACCATAATTAGACATGTGGATGGTGTAGAGGGAGTGAAAAGGTTCTTACGAGAAGCGTCCGAAGTCATCAATACTTTTGTTGAGGAAGCTTTATATTTCATTAAAAAAAAAAATTACTTCTTCTTCAAAGATCGTTTCTACTTGCAGAACACTGGGGCGGCGATGGGGGCCAAAGTGGCCCCCAGCTATGCAAATCTGTTTCTGGCCGCTTGGGAGTTAGACACCATATGGAACGATCCTCAATGGCAACCTTACCTGGTAAAATATTTCAGATATATCGATGATATTATCTTCATTAGGCAGGGACCCAAAAATAAATTGGTAGAGTTCCGTGAGGGGCTCAATAATAACAACAGGAATATTAAACTTACCAGGAAAAGGTAAACTTTCTGGACCTTACCCTATACATAGATAATAAGGTCATCAAAGTAAAAAATTTCATTAAGCCTACAGATTCTAATTCATACATTAGAACGGACAGTTACCACCATAAAAACTGGATAGGCAACGTCCCCAAAGGACAATTCCTACGGTTAAGGCGTAACTGCACGGAGGTCGTGGAATATGAACAACAGGCAGCTACCTTAAAAGACATGTTCTTAGCTAAGGGTTATAAAGAAAACACACTTAATAGGATTATTAAAGAAGTGACTACTGTGGAACGTTCTTTACTTTTGCTCCCTAAAAAAAAAACAGCGGCAGAAAACGAGGAGAATAGCTTTACTTTATCATATGTTTCACAATACAATACCCAACATAAATCTATAGAAAAAATAATAAAGAAAAATTGGCATCTCCTCACATCAGACCCCGTGTTGAAAGAAGTTATTCCTGCTATTCCCAAATTTATTTACACAAAAGCAAACAATTTGGGCACTACTTTGACCAAAAGTATGTATAGAGTATCCCCTCAGAAACTCAGTACAATAACTTCTAAAGGTTTTTATAGGTGCGGCACTTGCTTAATGTGCCGCACACATACTACACAACCTATGAAGATTAGTACTTTTCAATCTTCCCATAGTGGACAAATTTTCAATATAGACCAATTCATTACGTGTACTACTAAAAATGTGGTCTATCTCCTTGAATGTAAGTGTGGGTATCAATATATTGGGAGAACTACCCGCCCACTAAAAATTAGATGGGCAGAGCATGTGAGAAACATCCAAAAAGGCTTCCCCACACATAGTGTTTCAGCACATTTTAAGGAGAAACATAACTGTAATTGTTCAGATCTGACAAAAGTTATTGGAATAGAAAAAACTAATCCAGCATGGAGAAATATGTACAGTATAAGTGAGGTTGCAATATTAGAAATGCAATGGATTTTTAAAATGAAAACTATGGCCCCTGCAGGCCTAAATGCTGAATTTGAAATCAAATGGTTTTTACAATATTACAGCTCACTTTTTATGTGTACTTTTTAGATATGTGTATATCTTTTGATCACTTATTGATTTTATTATTCTTATATCTTTGCATGTTTTAACTATAATTCCCATATGGACCAATAATATATCAGAATTTTTTAACCAGTGATGGGAGTTGGGAGGACCCTTATGCCTATATAAACTACCTAGCACCTTATTAATCAAAACTGCCTTGAGAAAGATCACTGTATGTGATCGAAACGCGTTTGTTGGTGCTGGATGGTACCTACATACAGTTGTATTTGTATGCACTGTACATTCTGGATCCATACTTCCATTGATGAACTGTAACCCATATAGATTGGATATATCAGGCACAATTCTGTGCTATATGCGTGTTTTGACAAATCCATTGTGATTGTCATTTCTACTTTTTGAGTATATCTAATTTTTTATACTTTTATCATCAATAAAATTGAGTTGCACTATGAGTGCTTGTTCCCTTATGTCTTCCATTCCCCGCTGAGCCAAGTGGAACGCATCCCGCACCTCAGAAAGAGGCTTGGTACCAGCTGTCAGCGGCACCTGTTAGAGAACACACGAGCTACGGCGGTCAGACCTCTCAGCGTGCAGACCGACGGCTACAGAGGCGCGTGGAGCGCGGCTACATCGGGGAATACCATCTGAACTGTAAGCCAGGCAATTTTGCCAAGTCTTTCTTGCTCAGGCTCCTCAGCGTCCTGGATTCATAAGGACTTATATAACTTCATATATGTGATATAGCGGTGGCTGAATCTTGTATCTGTCATCTGTTACTAGGTTACCAATAACTTTGACTTCCTTTTTGCTACTGAAGTTAATCTCTGCGCTCATTGCATATTCCTCCATGCCATATATAGATATATAAAGATAGAGAGGAAAGCGCTTTGAAAAATCACTGGTGCTATTTAGTATTCTTGTGATTACCTGTTTTGGACTGAGATAATCTCTAGGACTCATCATATAGGATTCTCTATTGAACATCTAGTTTTACCTTTACAGGTTTGGAGGTATTGAATATTCCCTATGCTTACACCCTGAGCGCCGATACCCTTATACCTTTTTGTAGTTCTCAGTTTACCCATATTGTGTTTGTGCACTTTTGGTATTGGGTTAGGCAGCAACAGGTTATTGCAAGCGCTATTTTTCCCCTTATCCATCTTTACATTCATCCTGACTACACATACGCAGTTCATCAGATTGTAAAAATACACACGGAACTTCCTGCAAAAACAGATCTCTGAATACGGCGCATAGTTACAATGAGTTAACCAGATAAGCCACTCTATATACAAACAGAGTTAGGGGTAAAACATCCAATATTTATTAGTTACCATTAAAATATCAAAATTGCTAAATTGCAAAATATCCCACGTTCCATAGCAATGGGGCAATATCAGTAATGCAAATGTAAAAAAATATTCAGTGTTAATAAAGAGTAACAAACAGTATTCACAGTATACTTGCAGATATTGTGCCAAGCGTGATTCAAAGATGATTGGTCTAATGGTAACGGAATACTCACACATAAATTCTCACCTATTTGTACACACTGACTGCTGTGTGATATTTTTACAGGATAGGCTCCAACAATAAACAGAAGATTCTTGCAAGGAGTCCAAGCGGGCCCAAATCCAGCCAGCCAGCGCCCAGTAAGTCACTCTGAGTACACGGGCCGCGGGGGATCTACAGACATGCAGTAGATCGTCCCTGCGCCCAGCCCGCCAATTACAGGACTGCACCCCAACATCAGAGTAAAGAGCCCTGGCCCCGGCACCCACCCCTTCCTCTCATCTAGGTAAATTTCAGTCTCTAGAGATACTCTAGTGACTGATATTCACTAGAAGAGACAGGAAGGGCTGCCCACTCTCCTTTCAGCGCTGTGTTAATGAACAGTAATAGCACAGCGCTGCGGTGGTTACTTTTGTGAGTATTTGTAGGACTCATGCCCTGATGGCTCCGATGGCACCCCCATCAGCTGGGCACCATTAGAACCCAGAGAATGTGCCCTACAAAACGAACGTTAGATACGCTACTGCATGTGGGACTCAATCTGTGATGATGCATGCATCTGTCTGACGTCCGTGTATGTGTATCAGTCGGCCATGGTTTACGTGTGTATATTTAGGTTCTGCCCGTGCGCAGTTTAACTGATCATAAAATTCTACACTTACTTAAGCGTGAACATGGTACTCTAACACTTAATCAGGTGTGGAATCTCTAGCCAGTTTTTCATAAATAGAAGTGTCATCTAGCTGGTGTAAGGCTTCAAATATAAAGTAGGACTGATCCATGAATACTATCCCACCTCCTTTATCAGCCTTTTTAATTACAATGGGCCTGATTCAGACTTAGTAATGACAGCTCATTTATGCATGCTGCATGTGTAAATCTGGCTGTGGGAATGCACTGTGCATTAAACAAATGTAACTTATCCCTATATAAAATAAGAGAAATTGGGGGTTCATAGAAAAACCTCCAAAAGAAAACAAGACCACCTATTTACTGGCACTTCACTGGATTAGAACATAACGATGCGCGTTTCGCCTAGCAGTTTTAGGTATTGCCAATGAAGACAATGAAGGTAATGCCTTGAAACTGCTTTGGCAAAACGCCCCGTTATGTTAAGTCAGCATTACGACCTTTGGGGTGGATCGTATCCATGTTAAAGATCCACCTCATCTCCCTTTTTGCTAATTGATCAGAAATCTTATATCTTATATCCTAAGGAGTCCATATGGAGTTCACTGGTGGTCCTTCTGCTGAAAAAAAGGGGAAATATATGTAAAACAAAATTCTATAAGAACCATTTGAGTTTGAATTCTATGAGTCCTTCTGGTTCTGGCCTCATATATATTTCATCTTTATCTTCAGTAATCTTCTAGGAAGGTCTTTTTCCCCTTCAATTTTTCTTAATTAATTTAATCCCCAGCAAATTTGCAGAATTTACAGAATTGGTATTGCATTGATGGAACTCCTTACAGTGCATGGAGACCGAAACAGTGCATGGAAACACTAGCCAGAACAGAAATGCTATGGATCTTCAACCTTAAAACCTTGGAATCAGCGGGTCTAAACTCTGATTTAAAATTAAAATGGTTCCTCTAGGCAGAAATGAAATGTAACAACATGTTTTTTTGCACTTTAGAGCATATAGTGTACATATATCTGCATTCTCAGTAGTTTCTCTAGAAGCCTTGAATAAGACCTGAGAGCAGGTGGAAACATGTTTAATAGCAAATTGTTTTGCTGTTACACGGACTTACTGAGAGGACTTTTATTTGTAGAGTTACCTTTAATCCTAAAGCTGGCCATACACTGAAGTGATTATCTGCTATTATTATCTATTATCAGGCAATCGGGCAAATAATCACTCCAGTAAGTGGACAAGATCAATTTTTAAAATGCACCAGAAACACTCTGCTACAATTATTTGGTCTATCACCTTGTTTGATTTAAATCGCTAGTTCCCGATAATTTAAGGGTGCCAATCAGCTTACTGAATGGCTCCCTGTTCTTTAAGTGCCTCCCTTTTCAGCTAAGATTATCAATATCATCAGGAAAGGTGTATGGTGCCGATAATGGCACATTTACGATTTTCACAAATCGTTCTTTTAATGGGACAGACCCTGCAGAGATCAATAATCGACCAAGTGTATTGCCAACTTAAATGTCTATTAGCACACTAAATGTTAAAGTTAGTATAACTTGCATAACCTTTTGCTTTTATTTAATTGTGTAATAAATATTTATTGCACTAGATCAATGGTGTCTTCCCCTCTTATCTCTCACCGTATATATCATCCTGTGGAGCCAACAGCTGTAACCTAAAAGCACAGTATTAAAACTGAAGCCAAGCAATTGGGAAAGAAGATCCACGAGGATGAACTGACATTTTTAAAAAGAAACCTTTTGCTTTTGCTTTGACGTCTCACACATAAAACATCTGATAAAGAGCAGTGTATGTCTTCATTATAAATCATCATAAGGAACAATGGGACCAAAATTCACTGTGAGTATGAAAAGAATTACCACACTCACTAACTAATTGTACTTTATTTAGTAAGTAAGAACCTAAGACATTCAATCCCCTTTATCAACTTCTAAACATTCTATGGACTCTCTGTTTTATTTTCTTTGTATTATGACTATGAAACTATGACACCATTTCCTTGGTGATACTCTGAAGGTTTCATACATAATATATAGCAGTGCTGTGTTTATATAGTAAGTCTTCCTATGTAATGTTTGCTACATATGCATTATAGGACATATATACAATTCCTAATACTGCGTGTTATAATTTCTTCTATTTTGAAGGTTCAACCATTACTATTAGACATGAAACTATCAAACTTTTGAACTGATTATGGGGCAGTTTGGGGCAGAAGAGCCACACCTATAAAAACCCTTATTTCTGATATTATTATGGCCTTCAGAATTGGAAAAGTATGACCTTACCAACTTGTTCTTTATGTTGGGAACCTTGCGATAGATAAATTTAGGTTTGTTTGCCAAATACAAAGTCATATCTGTCTCATTGGTAAGAATATAGCAATTCTTCCTAAACACTATCTCCATTTCTCTGTCTGTTATTGTATTGGGTAATGAATGGTATAGTGGGAATGTTGTTACCCTCTCCTTCTCTTAGGGACTAATATGGTATCTCTCTCCATTCTATGGACTTCCTTGATGGCTGTTTCTAATTTTGTGTCTTCATATCCTTTCTGCATAAACTGATTTTTCATTCTGAGTATTTGCTATCAACATAAGTCCTCTTTAGAACAATTTCTCTGAACCCATTGAAGCCGACATTTAGAAACGTTTGCCAAACATTGTTAGTGATAGTTGCTTGTGATCGGAATGTAGAAGTTAATGTCAGTTGACTTGTTGTAGGCAATCATCCTTAACATAAATAATCAAATAAAGAAAAATTAGTTTTTCTTTCCTAATATCAAAGGTTAAGTCGACTCCATCTTCATTTTCATTAAGGAGATTACAGAAGAACTCTAAGGACACATTTGCGCCCTTTCAGATAAATATTATGTCATCTATATATCATTTTCATAGGACTAGGTTTGCTCCTGCCAATGGCATGAAACACTCTTCACACTCAGCCATGAATATCTTCACATATTATGGAGTGAACCAAGTCCCCATGGCTGTTCCCTTAAATTGCAAATAAAAAGAATACAATTAAAATAATGATTTTTGTAAAATAAAACCAATACTCTCAATCATAAAATGCCTGTAGGTCTTCAGAGTAGTCCAACTCTTTCGAGAATTTAGTAAATACCTTCCCCTGTCCACCTTGGTGGGCGGAGGGGAAGCACAGTTCCTTTCTATGGAATATCTCTGGCAGGGAACTACAGTAAGTTCCGTACGATAAAACGTGTACAATGCATGTAACATCTGGAAGGCACATGCAACATCTTCTCAAAACACCTCACTTACACACTTTGCATGAGTGAGGTGTCAGACACATGTCTGGATCTGGCTTCTAGTCAACAAAACTCCCCTAAAAATCTTCATGGACAATTAAGAATAGTTCCACATTGTTAATATTATTAGTGGCTGTTAGTCTGTCATTCAAGCCTTTTCTTTTCTTAATAGTGATTCATAATTTATATAACATGTTTTGCTCTATTTTCTCATTATCAGGTTGCATCTTCAATGGTGCTAAAAAGGTGTCAATATTGCTGATGTGTTGTTCTAGGGCTTTGAGAGTGTTATGGTCCTTAAAAATGATGAGCTCTAATTATCTGTGTGAACATTTATTAAGGATGGACTGACACTTTTGGATGAAGTTGGGGTTCTTTAAATTGTGTATGGGGTTCTTTTGAATCATTAGACCTTTAGGAATGGTCATGCTGAGACAGATACCATTCTAAAGACACAACTCTCCGCCATTTATTCCTCTGGCCCTGTTACATGGATGATGTCATCTTCATCTGGAGAAAGTCCAGAGCCCCTGCGGGCTTCAGTATTTAGGCAGAACAGCAAGAACCATGTTGCAATATCAGGGAAATTAATTTTAATTTACATGCAGAGAAAATACTTAGTTATGGCACACAGAGCGCACATACTGAATTTATTTATTTTAAACTGAGTTTAGAGTTGAGCTAGATAACTTCACCTGTCAACTCTAAGGGCTAGATTTACTAAGCTGTTGGTATGGAAAAGTGGAGATATTGTCCATAGTTTTCACTTTCTTATTACTACAGAATGTCAGATAGAATCTGATTGATTGCTATGGCCAACATCTTCACTTTGCCAAACCTGCAGCTTAGTACATCTGGCCCTAAAGCTGTGTTCACAGTTTAAATTTGCCTTTCCTTGCAGTTTTAACATTGTTTTGCTCAGTTCCACACTTGCGCCAGTTTAGCTCTTGCTCTTAAACTCTGGATCAAGCCCTCTCTGTGTAGTCAAGTCAATGCCTCTTTAACAAATAAAGTTAGAGAAAAAGGATACTTTTTATTGACAAATATATAGTGTATCTTTTAAACTTAAATAGCTTAACCTTCAGTAGTCTTTGGTTCTAGCACCAAGTCTTCTTACCTACAGAAGATTTTAGTTTGTGGCAATGTGTTTACATGGCCTACACAGTTTTTGACAAATTAAGGGGTCGATTCTGGGAGGGCATGTAGGTAAAAGTTTGGTTGGCATTGTTATTTACTGGTAGTGTTAACCACTACCACATTTGAATTATTTTGATGTTATGGCAATGTAAAAAATAAACTTTAAGGCCTATATATTGGATAGATTATAGTGTCATCTCTCCTTTTAATTTCAAAAGAGGTGTTGCAATATTTTAAATCTATAGGACTTTATTGATAATTATTACTGATATGTATCGATAATAATTTAAAATACATAAAATATTGTGTCTTACGGCAGTTAATAAAAAATGTGCTTACTGTAATATACCACTTCCCTTGCCTGGTTTTAGTTTCCAAATTATAAAATAAAAAGTCCATAGCAGAGAGCACACAATTTTCACATATTATTTATCACAGCTATCCGCAGGAGACCTCCTAACAATTAGATTTTTCTGTAGAGAATTACCTGCCTTCACCAATGTATGTTCTCCTGAGAATTAACCTGGTATAAAGAGATGTCTATTTAGCAGTTATACGGCACCTACCAAACTCTGCAGAGTTAAAGAAGTTTATAGAATAGTGAATATTATGTTGAGTAAGTATGATGCCTCAATTATTATTTTATAGGCCAGGGAAACAAGCAAAGATATTAATATTATTAAAAAGTTATCTTTTTTTCCAGGGCAAACTTTTGTGTGTTAAAGATTTACTTACATTTTCAATGTTTTATAAAACAATTTTGGTCATGTAGATAATGTATAGTAAGTAATATAACAAAATACGGCATATAACACATATCTGCCAGGTAGTGAAAAACAGAACTCAGATACTTTGGCAGGGAAATCAAAATCACTCTATATTGTTAAATAAATTGTCTGTGTTGTGCATGTGTGTAGGTGCTTGTAAATAGTTTCATGATTCATTTATCTTGTCCTTGTAATGTAGCAAAATAGATGAACAGTGAGCTCTACTAAACAATTCAGTTGGGGTTCAGAAGATTTGCTAAATACCTGTTACCCCCACATCAATGAAGACATCTCTATATTAAATGCTAATGTAGGAAGGAAATATATAAACATAAAAAGCAGCCAAACCCCATTTTCCTTTTCTAAAGAGAAAGTTAGGTGTTTGTTAGTTACATTTCATTATCTTTCCTTTTTGTAGCATAGGTAAATAGATGAGCATGACTCTATTTTTTTATTTCGTATTTAAACAAAATATGATATGATATGATATGATATAATATTTATATATATATATGGGATACTGGGTGTGAAAGTATACTACTAGCGCTCCACCTCCGCCAATCTCTAGGTTAACAAAGGTAATATGCACCTACCTCCCTACAAAAATCAGCTAAGTGGGTCCCTTCTGGAACCCGAGAAGAGAAAGAAACAGGTAAGTAATACGTAGCCCTAGAATCAAGGCACTAATTTAGACCAGAACAACTTAATTCTTCTCTTTTCTTTCCTCTGAAAAAAAAGTTCAAACAATATTCAAGGTTGGGTAACTTAGAAACATACATAGAAACATAGAAAGTGACGGCAGATAAGAGCCACATGGCCCATCTAGTCTGCCCATTTGTTTATTGAAAACTATACTGACCCTAGACCCTATTTACCCTCAATTTGGTTTACAATTTAGGATACCCTTATATTTATCCCAAGCATGTTTAAATTGTTCTACTGTATTGG
>WWET01003028.1:62473-81260 GCA_011038615.1 Limnodynastes dumerilii
AAGGAACTCTGCAAGAAGGATCCCACTAAAATGGCCGCCCGCCTTATAAACCCCAGGTTACCCCGCCCATACCCGCCCCCCATCTAAAACCCCATTGGTTAACCTACCCTAATCTAAAACCCCAAGGCTGAATGGTGCCAGCAGAGTACAGGCAGGTGTTTAAATGCCTTCATGCCTAGGCAGCATTCAGTTATCCTAAACTACCAATGCCTGACACTCCGCATACACCATTCACCCCACCTACGAAATGAAGAGACTGACACCATAGCTTTGGATTAAATAAAGGGGGCATAGATTTATTAATTGGAATTATTTGACTATATCTTTGGAACACAGAAAGGTGGCAACGTAGCAGGTGAGGTGAGTCAGCCGCAACACCGGTGATCTAATAATGAGGACAGACAGCCCCTGCCCTCGGCGCTCAAATCATGACTAAAGTGGTCACTACCTCAATCATAGTGCACGGCACGGGGGGAACCGTGCCGGCAGATCAGGAACCGGCCACGAGGCTGGGCATACCTAATGTACAGTCACGAGGCGTGCCAAGCCATGTCTACACCAAAACCTTTCCCATGCGCCTAAAGGATGCTGACTCACCCACCTCTACCGCCACAGCGGCAGTTCCTTTAAAGACCTACCGCACGCCACCTTGAACCTCCTGCAACACTCCCAATAAACCCTGCAAAAATAGCAGCATGCCTTTAGGGGACAGATGCACACCGTCAGCACGGTATAAGGAGGGGTCAACGTGCACGCACGTCAGCACGATGCACACCGTCAGCACGCGGGATGAAAGATTACATACCCCCAAAGATCAAATACAAATTTAGTAAGAGTTCTATTCAACTTCTTTCGAGCATTATCAATCGCTTGAATGGAGCCAGGGCCCCGCCATGATCTTCGAGGGATGATACGTGACCAACAAATGGGCAATTGGGGAAAAGAATTATGAATGCGTAGCAAGTCACCCTTAAAGGCATGCTCAAAATTACAGGACTTAACGTGTCCCAAGTCATTGCCCCCAAGATGCAATATCAGACAATCGGGGAGCCCATCCCTTTTCACCACGGATTCAAATAGTACCGGGAATATGTCTCGACGCATCCCCCTAACACCTAACCATTCGAGATCCCACCCATGAACATTCACAGGGAGACCTCACCTCCTAACATAATCATGAGCCCAATAAAGTGACCTACAATCAGGGCACGCTGACCATGATGAATCACACCTGTAAGAAAAAATGGGAGAAAAAAACCCCAATGCGATCAGTGAACAAATCATACCACCGTATGGGACAACCACCAGGATAGCCCCAGTTTGGGAAGATTGTAGGAGAGAGGGAGGGGGGGAACAGTGAATACATCAAGCCAAGGCGAAACCAACGAGGGGGGGAAACTCCTGGAAACCCCCAGGGTGACACAGTCCAATCAGCCACCCCGGATAAGGGGGAAAATACAGGAGAAGCGCCCGTCGTACCCCCCGAAGGGCAAGTGAATTAACTAGCTCGCCTTGGCTCAAGTACTGCCAACTTACTAACTACTTAACTTAACAACAGCTAACAACCAAAAAACTTACTTATCTAACCTAACGTAATTTTTATAAACCGCGGATTTCCACCCACCGAGGGCCATAATGGCCGTCCGCAGCGGCCCTTGTGGCCGCCCCAATCCTGAACGAATGCGTACCGAATTGGGAAACATCCATGCCCAAACTCCTTAAGCACCGCCTAAAAACCATTGTAAATTGGAAACGGGAGAGAGTAGTGCCATCCTGATGAGCCAACCAGTTAGTGCCGCCGGGGTGTCCGTCGCCCAGGTACGCGCGAGCTAAACTAATGGGGCAAATATTGTGATCGTCGTGCGATAGAATAGTCACCCAGCGCCCCCTTCCTGCCTGATCTGTTTTCGACTTATGAATCAGACAGGAAATAAACCGCTCATGCATGCGCACATTACCTCGTAACAACCCAGAAGATACCGCCCCCTTACTCCGCGAAACCAATTCCGAGATACAGAAGGCCCCAAAAAAACGCCCAAGAAAAAGCCACGCGAAACAGCGACGCTTCAAAGGGGTTAAGCGCAACCGCCGCCAATACTACCATCAAACTACGCAAGAGGGCAATGTCAATAGGCCTGCGCGCGTCAGGAGCTGTAGGACGACGCCTCGCCCACCCCTTGAGAATACAAGAGATAAGGAAACCCTTGGTCACATCCGCGTGCTCGAAAAGCTGCGAGTAATAGGAGACTCCTGCCATAAGAGAGGGCATGGATGCCTTTGACCTACCGGACCTGAATTGATCCCACAGCCATTCCAAGAATACTGCCTTCTCCGACTTACCTGGTGCGCTGTTTGTCGCCTTGAAGGACACCCATTGTCAGCAGCTGTTTTAGCTGTAATGTCTCATTCCCCTTCGGGGATAGTGGAGCGATGAAGAGTGCCGCTGTTGATTATATTGCTCAGCTCTCCACTGGAATAGTTTGATATGCTGGCAAGCGCCAGCCGGCGGCTAATAGATGTTTTTTGCCGTGATTAGTAATTATCAGCAACAAATGGATGTCAGCAATAAAAAAAGGCTCAATACGTGGGTTTAGCAGGTAAAGAAAAAAAAAGAGAAAAAGGAGGGGGGTTCCGTTGTTCAAATAAAACAGCAATAGATCACCTCAACGCGTTTCTCAACTAATGTTGTTTCATCAGGAGGAAAAAAAACGAGAAAGAGCATCTGCTAATTTATTATCCACCCCCGGTACGTGCTGGGACCTGAACTGAATGTTGTGCTTCAAACATTTAAGAACCAAGTACCGAACCAAACGAATCGCAGGAGGAGATGAGGCCCGCTGCTTGTTGATGGCCTGGACCACACCCAGATTGTCGCACCAGAAAACAATGTCCCAGTTACTCAACTCCTCAGCGCACAGTTCAACTGCCACGACAATGGGGAACAGTTCCAAGACCAGCAAGTTGGCGGTGAGCCCCGCCTGCTCCCAGGAGAGGGGCCAAGGGGAAGCACACCATTCCCCTTTGAAAAATGCCCCGAAACCCTTAGACCCCGCGGCGTCCGTGAACAGCTCCAATTCACTGTTCGAGGCTGCCGGCGGAAGCCAGATCTGAACACCATTAAAAGTGCCCAGGAAACTCATCCAGATCTCCATTTCAGCTCTAATGTCCGCGGACATATGCACAAAGTGATGCGGCAATTTTACCCCCGCCGTCGCCTTTTCCAAACATCGGCAGAAAATCCTGCCCATAGGGATCACCCTACAAGCAAAATTTAGCAGACCGAGAACAGATTGAACCTTCTTCAAGGGGATCCTCCGCCGTGGCTGTAGGTTGGCCAGGGCCACCCTAAGCTTTTCAACCTTATCTTGTGGCAAACGGCAAGCCCTCACCACAGTATCAATCTCGATCCCGAGATAAGATAAACACGTGGCGGGACCCTCCGTTTTATCGGACAGGCACTCCAAAGTGCCAAAAAAAGAGACCGAGCGGAGAAAAGCGCGCGCGCACATTTGTCTGAAGACGCCGGACTGATGAACAAAAAGTCGTCGAGATAGTGAGTCAGGGAAAAGTGCTTACCACCGACCCCGACGCACCAGTGCAGGAATAAGCTAAAGGTCTCAAAAAGGGCAAATGAGATGGAACATCCCATGGGCAAACAGCGGTCAATAAAAAACCCCCATGGCAGCCTGAAACCCATAAAACGAAATGAGTCAGGGTGCAACGGGAGCAACTGAAACGCCGACTCCACGTCCAATTTAGCCATTAGCGCGCCCCCTGCCGTGACCCCGCACAAGTTCCACCGCCTATTCGAATGAAAGGTACTGCACGGAACACTCAGCCGGGTCTATAGCTCGTTAACAGAAGAGCCTGACGGGTATGACAGATGCTGGATGAGTCTGAATTTTCCCGGCACCTTTTTAGGAACAACGCCAACGGGCGAGAGAATAAGATCTGGGATAGGAGGTGCATCGAAAGGGCCAATGATCCGGCCCATCTGCACCTCCTTGTGAACCTTTACATGCAAAACCTCAGGAAATTGATAAGCGGATTTCAGGTTACGACCCGACCCGCCTACCACAGAGCCCCTGATGGGCAACTTAAAACCAACCTGAAAGCCCTCCCGCAATAACTCCGCCGCCTGGCGGTCAGGGTACAGCTCGAGCCAGCGCAGCATGTTGATCAACTTAACTGGGGAGGGCGCCTTGCGCCTGCACTCTGTTAGCAGGAGGGTGGGGTCGCGATCTATTGTTGGTGACGGGAGGGACAGGACAGTCTCTAATTGGATGAGCGGCGCCGCAACGTGAGCAAGCGTGTTTGTATCTGCAAGCAGCACCGCGAACGCATCTCCCGCCATTAAATGCGTAGCATCTTCTGCCTCCATTGTTATTTGCAGGATAAAATGGCTGCTGCACGTGGCGGGGAGTGGAAGCTGCGCTGGTCTCCTTGGGTGGCTGCACTAATTCCAGCCAAAGAGCCATATCATGGGACCCGAAAGCTATGCTTTTCTGTCCATCGAACTTCTTGCGGAAGCGCTCATCGTATTCCTGCCACAGGCCCGCCCTAGAGGTGTCGTGGCGCTCCTCTAGAAGACGCAGATATTTCCAAAAATCAATATATTCGGACGCTCTGCGCTCCAAATAGCAAATTGCAAAGACCGAAAAACCGGACAACCACTATTGGGAGGGCACCTCTGGAGGGCTGGAGAGCGGGCATGTGGGAGAGCTGCTGACAGATGTCTCCAGGACAGGTAAGTGCAAAGGCGTTTGCCGCTGAGTGTGACATACATTAAATGAGACTCTTACTCCTCCCAACACACATAACCTTATGGCACTTCTCCTTCAGCCTCAGCGCAGTTACCACATTGGGATAACATGAGATTTCAGCTCAAAGTCGATCTTTAGATATGACCGAGATAAATATTAATAACTTCTGCCTGCCGCCTCGGCTTAACCTCCACCTGTGCCAAGAATAAAAAGATCAACAACCATAACATGCAACATTACAATGTAGCTGTTCACCTCTAACACCCTGCAAAACCAAGCATACAATAACCAGGGTGGATGGGAGGGGAAATCCAAGAATAAGATAATAATCCACTCCAGCAAGCTGTTTTATATCAACCTACAGACCCCTCCTACCAACTTCGCACAGCCTATCAGAGGACCTTGGTAAGTGGCACCACTGGGTCCTGCCCACCCAGTAGGTTTAATATCACAATGGGTTAAATCTTTAACCGTGTTTTTCTAAACTCCACATGGCTGATGCCTGGACCCAAGGTGGCACCCACCACAAAATAAAACTTTTTACTTTTAACCTTAACTAGCCTACAAATTGATGGGGGTCAAATGAAGCAGAAACATTGTACATGACAAATTTAACAATACATAACAATAAACAATACATTAAACGAGACCCTTACTCGTCCCAGCAGAAATCACCTTATGGCGATTCACCTTCTGCGTCAGCGCAGTCACCACATTGGGATAACATGAGAGACGGTGGACGGTGCCAGTGACCGGAGGGCAAGATCTTCTAATCTGAATCGACTACCTGCCAGACGCAAAGAGGACAGGGAGTTGCTTCACGGCTAGCATCAGGTGCCAATAACCAAAATCTATACCAATCGAATCAAGAAAGTGCATCCGCCACCGTGTTATCAACTCAAGGAACATGCTCCGACCGATAATTAATATTAAATTGTAAACAACGTAGCACTAAATGGCATAAGATGCAGATAACCAGCGGGGATGATGCACTTTTCCGATTAATGGCTTTCACAACTCCAACGTTGTCGCACAAAAACACAATGTCCCTGTCCTGAATGCATCTGGCCCACAATTTTACCTATCGGCTACAACGATAGGAAACAATTCCAGTAGCACTAAGTTCTTTGTCAGAGCGACAAGATGCCACGCTACCGGCCAGGGACCCGCGCACCAATCGACTTGGTCAAAACCGACACTCCCGGTCACATCAGTCAAAAGGCGTAACTACTTATTGGAAACAGCAGGGGCTAGACATAAATGTACGCTGTTGAACGACCTCAAAAATGAGTCCCATGCCCCAAGATCAATTTTGAGGTCATTGGTTAATCGGACCCACTCTTGAGGTTACTTTAAGCCTGACACCATGCATTCTAAACGTCGACAAAATATTTTGCCTATTGGGATTACCATGCAGGCAAACCTTAGGGAACCTGTTAGGGACTGCAGCTGGCGTAGTGTAATTCTATGTGCTTGAGCAGCATGGGTAATACTAGCATGCAGCTGTAAAATTTTATCACTAGACAATCTGCACAAACCTGCACAAGTGTCCAACACTATGCCCAGGTAGGTTAACTTAGTCACAGGACCCTCCATTTTTCCATGGGCAATAGGGACCCCCAAATAATAAAACAAACTATGGAAAACAAAATGTCACCACACATGGCAGATTCCGCGGAGCCCACCACCAGGATATCATCCAAGTAGTGGGCAACAACTATATGTCCCGTGCCCGAAATGATGCACCAGTGTAGGAAAGAGCTAAATGCTTAAAAATACGCACATGACACCAAACAGCCCATGGGCAGGATGCTATTCCATCGGGAATAGCATCCATCCATGGGGAGGCTATGGCACGCAAACCCAGATGCACCACCGGGCAACCATGCAACTGTGGTGTCCAGGCTATGTAATCAGGGGAATCCTTCCAGAGACGAGAGGGCAGGCAGGCATTCCTCTTCAGACGAGGGTATTGTAAAGATGGAAAACTAATTAAGGACAAAAAGTATTGGGAAATATATTGACTAAGAGGAACTACATGTGTCAATATTAAAAATTTTGTTGGGGTGGTTGGTGACTACAGTCAGGGCTGGATGAAAATCATACAATGAGATAAGAGCACGATAGATAGAGAAAAGAAAGCAAAAAAAAAAATGTATTTCCTGTACTGGTTACTGTCATTGTTTTGTGGGCTCCACTGCCGTCCGCCTCCCGTTGGGCCCCGTTTCCTGGCTCCCTCCCCCCCCCTCCCCCTTCCCCCCCCCCCCCCTTTTTTTTCTTTTAATATATGTAAACTAGAATGCAGACACAGTGTAAATATATATCCAAACCCATAAATTACATGTTACAGATTTTAAACTGCAAAGAGTATCAGCATTAAATATTGAAACTTTGCATTTTAAAATGTGTAACATGTAAATTAAGGGTTTGGATATTTATTTACACTATGCCTGCATTCTAGTTTACATATATTATATGGGCCATAATTTTAGTCATTACTTATGAACGGGGACAATATTGTTTGTTTGAATTTACTGAGGGGACATATAGTATTTACCTAACTGACGGAGGGGACATATAGTAATGACATGACTGACGGAGGGGACATATAGTAATGACACGACTGACGGAGGGGATATATAATATTGACATGACTGACAGAGGGGACATATACTATTGACATGACTGCCGGAGGGGACATATCATTAACATTAGGTTACGGAGGGCATATATTTTGTATAGAACTGTAACGGAGGACAGTATGGTTGTGGCAGCATGCCATTTATCCTTTGCATGCTATCGCTTAGGGTACTTTAAGGCACAGCATGCCCTGCAATACATGGGCATGCTGTGCCTTATAGTACTATATGCAGCAGAATACCAAGGGTTAATTGGTTGATGCGGTAGCCATTTTTAATATTTTAAACATATATTTAAAAGATTAGAAAAAAAAACCTCCGCAATGTCTGGCGATTTTTAAAGGGGTCCATTTGTCGCGATTAGAGGCATAATCATGGCGATTAAACCCTTTAAAAATTGCCAGACATCGCTGGAGATTGAAAATCGCCAGTGGAAATCGCCCCTTTGCCATAAAATGTATGGCAATTTTTAGGAGCAATTTAAATCACCCCTTAGTAAATGAGGCCCATGGAGTTTATACATTCATTGTCAGAAGCTGATCGCTTGCGCTTTCCTCTGCCAGCCACAGCCCCCCTTATCCCCTCTGCCAGCAGAGGACAATGCTGAGCTGTCAGCTGCAGGCAATTTATACATACACACACTTTTTAAATGGATTACTTGATGTTTTAAAGGATTCCATGTAATTAACGCCACTATACAACTGCAAATGAGTAAAGGACGTGCATGGTGTTTTTAATGTTTCCTGGGATTTAACATTCAGTCTGCTGGGGATTGTGTCATTGTATAAATAGCCATTTACTCACATTGCTTACTTGGTCATCAAATGCTAAAGCCAGAAGATCTTGATGTAAGTAACAACAAATTGAAAATGAAAGGACTCCAGGTAAGTAATTGTTATATTGTATTGTATATAAAGAGAAATTTTAAATTTGAGCAACTATCATTTTGTGTGTGTTTGTTTGGAATCATGTCTGAGATAGCAGCTGACAGGGGGTGCAGTTCCAGAGTAGCTATTATGGAGACCTGGGGAACCTCTGCGGTGAATAAGCTCTCATTTTAAAAATACATATTATATGACCCAATATAGAAATGCTGACATCATATATCTGCAAACTCTATGTGGTTTTATTTTTAAGATAATTTGATATTTTTAGTTAATGGTCAATGGCAATTAAGAGTACTTTCTCTTCTATCTATCTATCTATCTATCTATCTATCTATCTATCTATCTATCTATCTATCTATCTATCTATCTACACACACAGCAGGCAGGAGGATGATAGGCACTCAAAGACTTGAAGACATTGCATTGTTTTGTTGCACAGTTACACAACAGAGGTACCCTGTCTCTGACTCAGAAGTGGAAAGGGCCTGTGGAAAAGACACAGCCTCATTACTTAGCCACATTTGCTTATGTGCTAAATTAAGAGGCCACATCCTTTGCAGTGAGTATGTCTGACCCTCTTTAAAAAGTGCAGCTGTGTCACTTAGCAAAAATATTAAGGGGGAGATGCCATTCTCTTTCTTTGCCAGGGGTGCCCAGATGCCTAGATCCCTATCTACACCTCTGACTCAAGTTCGCTTTCTTCCACAAATCACTTTTTACTCCAGCCTATGTCCTCCCTTTATATCTCTTTCTCTATTTCCATTTATGGATTGATGGCACTCCTATATGGCATAATATGCTCAGAGGTCACTAATGAATGATGTGTTATTCACTGATGGAGCTCCTATGTAGAATTATATGCAATGTAGGCACTGCTGTGTGGCAAAACATAAACCAAGAACACTCCTGTGTGGTTTATTATGCACCAAGTGCGTTTCTGTGTACTTTTATGTGCATAATATGCACATAGAACCATCCTGTGTGGCAGAAAATGCACAGAGGGCTCCACTGTGCAGCCTAATATGCAATGAGAGCAATACACTGTGTCATTAGAAGTAATGGGGAGCATGCATAATGCTGTTCTGTAATATCAAAAAAGGGTTTGTGCCCTGGTGTCATTCAGTAATGCTGTCTTGACCGTCATCATCCTACACTGTCCTAGTTGGTGCAGTGTCCAGCTGAAATTGTGCGTCCTTACATAAACGTTCAGCTCTTACAGTTCATTAGTGGCTGTTACTGTAAATAGAATGAATTACTCCACCCTTCCCTCTATCCATCTGATCACACACAGTTTCAACTGCATATTGTGATCATTAATATTCCCTTTCTGAAGTTCTATAAATCAGTCAAAACCAGTGGTCTTAATGAATTGATTTAGGACTGATAAATACATTAGACCTGATTCAGACACTGAAAATAACAGAGGAAAGTTACACCTGGGTAAAAACATGTTGGTTTTAGGGGAGTCAAATTTCATCCATTGCAAACAGTATTAGAGTTGAGAGATGGCATTTCCCAGTCAAAGTCTAAATAACAGTGTGATAGTAAAGCTGGTCAGTATCTGTGTGCAGTAAGCAAAAACAAAGATTTATCCCTGCATGCAAAGAATACAATTAATTTGAATCCATCTGAAATCAACATGGTTTTGCCCAAGAGTAACTTTTCTCTCTTATTTTTAGTCTCTGAATTGGATCCATTATGTCTTATGTACTTAACTTTTTTTTTTTTTCATTTTGTTTCCTGCAGGGATTTGAAACATAATAAAAAATGTTTACTTCAGACTTCTCAAATGATCAGCACATCATCTACTGCTTTCAGAATCTCAACAGTTCCTGCTCTAGGATAAACAGACCAGTTTCCACTCACTGGGCTCTGTATATTGTCATGTTTGGAATTATAATCCTCACAATTGCTGGAAACCTCATGGTGATCATTTCAGTTTCTCATTTCACACAGCTCCACACTCCAACCAACTTCCTCATTTTATCCCTGGCCGTCGCTGATTTCCTTGTTGGACTGATGGTCATGCCATACAGCATGGTGAGATCCGTAACCTCATGCTGGTATTTTGGGGATATATTCTGTAAGTTACACAGCTGGTTTGATATGATGTTTTGTACAACTTCCATATTTCACCTTTTATTTATTTCAGTCGACCGGTACTATGCAGTATGTCACCCACTTATCTATTACCAGAAAATTACTAATCGAGTGATACAGGGATTATTGTTTGTTAGCTGGTCAGGACCTGGTTTATATACATGTGGCCTTATTCTATCTAATATACATACACAAGGAATCGAGCATTATATTGCCTCAATGCAATGCACTGGTTTTTGTGCTCTTATGTTAAACAGACTGTGGGGAACCATTTCTACATTAATCTGTTTCTTTATTCCTGGTTCTCTAATGATAGGCATTTACATTCATATTTTTTCTATTGCTAGAAAACACGCTAAGGCCATATCTAATAACACCAATTCTCTGTGTAAGGTAAAAGACACCAGTAGTAAAACAGATGTTAATGTAGAGAACAAAGCTGCAAGAACTCTGAGCTTAGTTATGACTGCATTTATATTGTGTTGGTTGCCATTTTTTACTGTTGCATCCTATGATCCTTATTTAAATTTCTCATCATCTGAAGATACTTATAATGCTGTTCTATGGCTAGGATATTTTAATTCCACTCTTAATCCAATTATATATGCTCTGTTTTATCCTTGGTTTAAAAAATCATTTGGCTGCATTATATCAGGCAATATCTTTTGTGAAGGTTCTTCGTCTTTGCATGTGATAACCAGTGTATAACGCTCTAGAGGATGTGCATGATAATGAAATAAATGTAAATATAATACACTTTACGACAAGATTGTGCATGCTAACTCACTCTCCTCTCCCCTTTTCCCCATATTTCCCCTGCTCCCTGTCTTACTCTCTAGTCTGATAGTTGTCTATATTAAAAATGGTAATGGTATTTAACTGTTGCCATCTTAACTGTAACATGTCTTTTCTAGTTACCCGCAAATGTATGAATATATATATATGGTTTTCAATAAACAAAAAATTGCATACAAAAAAAAATTACAGGGAGTGGATATAAATGCTAAAAAAAATAAATGATGGTAAAAGGGTAAAAAAAACTAAGGGGGAAGAAAATATTAGTGGTATTGCTATAGTGAGCCTTGAGGGAGAGAGTTAACTAAAGGAAAGTAGGGCAGGACAATGGGGACAGAATGGGATTGCAAAGTCATAACTGATCTATTGGTACTATCATATATAGCCTATTCGACCAACAGGTGCTGGTTTACCCCGCAGATGAGAGTCAGTTGTCGGTGATCAGAACAAAATTCTCCTCCCGGTTATCAGCTGTTCTTGTGATTTCTCACAGCACTATTGCTATTACTACCACCTATATCTGCAGAAAAATTTGGATTCATCCACAATGGGGAAGTGCCATCTTTCCTCTGTTTCCAGCTGTATTAGTTATATCTATTGACTATCGCTGTGGTGCACATAACTTTACCATCTTTGTGAAGAGTTTAGTCACTGTTCTAGCCATCAATTGTTTTATATTTATTGTCTACCCATTGTCAGACTGAATAGTGTGATTTTTATCTATTCAGGACGAGAGCCCTTTGTGCCCACTTTGCTATGGTACAGCGGTATTACAAATAATCACCGTTCGGGCCTCTATGAGGTTCCCTGCGGGCTGTACTTTTGCTTAGTCCATCATATTTATATACTTTTTTGTATGTGATTGCCTGCAGTTTTGTTACAACTTATGTTTTAATGAGATTTATTGTCTTAATAAACTTTGTTTGCGATTTGCACCACATATGTTTATATTCACTCCTACACTTGGTTTCTCCAGCGCGGCTTTATATTTTTAGTATAGAAGGAGATAAATATATATCAGCAGAGTCCAACTATCCAGGCAACACCAACTAAAGTAACTCTATTAACCATATATTCACTGACCTGTCAACAGTATTTGAAGAATGCAGTGCTAATGCAATGGCACCAAATAGGTTGTGATGTGTCAGCCCCCCAGACTTAGACTTGACCTGTGGTTGGTGCAAATGTTTTGATGCACACTGTATGTTCTAACATCTATATTCTGGTCAGGATCAGGTGTAATTGTATGAGCTTGCTCTTACTTTACATTGGCTTCATACTTCCTGCCCTTCTTACTACAAAATACCCCTCAGAACACAGGTGGTTGTGAAGCAAGTTGTGAGATATGTGTGTATCTTTTCTAAGCATGCACAGTGCAAACTAAAGCCAAAATACGTTTAACTCTGGACCAGGGCCTAAATCTGACTATTTTAAAATGATATGGAGAAATTACACACAGTGCCGCCGAGAGGGGGGGGTACTAATTACCCGGGTCCGGACCTACCAGGGGGCTCGGCCCGGGTCTGCATTGGTGCAATATTTTTTTGTTATTTTTTTTTCCTTTTTTGTTTTTATATAGAGAATTCAGGCAGGGGAAACAGGGCTGTAACTAAACATAAGGAGGGGGTGGGCGCAGCTGAGCTGGAGCGCTCCTCTCCCTGTAGTCACAGCTGGCAGTCACAGCTGTCACCTTCCCAGCTAGCTCCGCACTGAAGATTTTTTTCAAAGTTTTCCCCTGGTTCCTAACGATTAGCCAATCAGGGAGTAGTGATGTCATTGTGCTACTCCCTCATTAGCTTTTTCTGGTATGCACCGCCCCCACTTTCTTCACATCCTCTCAGTTAACCTCGGGACAGCCTGACAGGTAAGTGTGTGATTATTACACATGTATGTTATGAGTGTAATACATGTATGTAAGTAATGTGAGTATAATGCATGTATGAAAGTTATGTGAATGTAAGTTTTGTGAGTATAATGCATGTATGTAAGCTATGTGAGTGTAATGCATGTATGTAAGTTTTGTGAGTGTAATGCATTTATGTAAGTAAGTTATATGAGTGTAATGCATGTATGTAAGTTATGTGTGTGAGTGTGAGTGTATGCAGGTATGTTATATATCTATGTATGTGTGTCTATCTATGTGTTTTTTTTAACTGGTAAGTTATAGTAATGCATGTATGTAAGTTATGTGTGTGAGTGTGAGTGTATGCAGGTATGTTATATATCTATGTATGTGTGTCTATCTAATCTATGGGATATAAATATGCACAAATAATAAAAAACTTATTAATATTGATAAAGTCAAAATCACAAAAAGATAACAGAATGCCAACTAGGCATGGAGGCATATAAACAACAAGCTGCCTGCAGCACACACCAGTCATTAAGGGGTTAAGTAGTAGAATAGTCTGGGAACAAATTAGGATGGGGGAAAAGAGGTGAGGGCTAAGTGCATATAGGAGGTTTACTCTTTCTTTTTTTTCTGCAGTTTTTCTGGAACGATAAATATATTTGTGCTGTGGAGAAAACTGTTCTGTTTTCCTGGAATATTATGTATTTTTATTCTGTTTTGTCTGTGTGGTAAACAAGATATGTGTGTAGCATACCTCCCAAGTGTCCCAATTCTAGAGGGACAGTCCCGCTTTTGGGTGACTGTCCCACTGTCCCGCTCTCCTCACAACTTGTCCTGAGAGATCAGACTCTTGGGACAAAGTTGTTTTTTTAAAGTTTGTGCCGCTGTATATGCGGCAGGGCTTTTCACAGCACAGTACAGATAATACAGTGCTCCTACGGGAGCTCTGTAGGACCAAACCTGTTACTGTGAATGACAGTGACCTAACCTATGTGGCAAAACTTCAAAACAGTTTTTATTACATAAGCATTCCCATCAGGTGAAAACTAAATTTAACAAGACATTAGAGTCCAATACAAAGTATTCATAATACATCACCAACTGGTCCACTAAATGACTCATCACAACATACCCAACTGCATAACCACCTGCATTAAACCCTAATTCAGGCATTTAATACTGGAAAATAATAAACAAATTACCCTCCTATTGCGCTTATTCCATCATGTGACAGGGCCATTAGCAATACCCCCATGGAAAGAAGGTTAAGTGTTCAGAGAAGCTTCATGCTTAGACAGCACATAAAATTTAAGCAAAACAAAGTCCCAAGGAACATCATAGCATATTAAACGTGTATAATGTCTTGTTATATTGAATTGTGTGTTTTCACCTGATGATGCTTATGTAATAAAAACTGTGTTGAAGTTATGCAGCTTTGGTGATTAACCATAGTACTGTTATTTTACTTGTTAGCCTTTCGCCCGGCTCAAATTCTAAATACTCCTGAGGTGTGGGCTGACATACCACACCTGTGGATTTAAATATATATTTGAAGGTCCCAATTAGCACAGTGGCCTCCATCATCCCTAAATGGAAGAAGTTTGGAACCACCAGGACTCTTCCTAGAGCTGGCCGGCCGTCTAAACTGAGTGATCGGGGGAGAAGTGCCCTAGTCAGGGAGGTGATCAAGATCAGGATGGTCACTCTGTCAGAGCTACAGCATTCCTGTTTGGAGAGAGGAGAACCTTCCAGAAGGACAACCATCTCTGCAGCAATCCACCAATCAGGCCTGTATAGTAGAATGGCCAGACGGAAGCTAATCCTTAGTAAAAAGCACATGGCAGCCCTCCTGAAGTTTGCCAAAATGCACCTGAAGTACTCTCAGACCATGAGAAACAAAATTCTCTGGTCTGATACGACAAAGATTGAACATCTTTGGCGTAAATGCCAGGCTTTATGTTTGGTAGAAACCTTCACCACTCATCACCAGGCCAATACCATCCCTATAGTGAAGCATGGTGGTGGCAGCATTATGCTGCGGTGATGTTTTTAAGCATCAGGAATTGGGAGACTAGTCAGGATAGGGGGAAAGATGAATGCAGCAATTTACAGAGACATCCTGGATGAAAACCTGCTCCAGAGCACTCTTAACCCCAGACTGGGGCGACAGTTCATCTTTCACCAGGCAATGACCCTAAGTACACAGACAAGATATCAAAGGAGTGGCTTCAGGACAACTCTGTGAATGTCCTTGAGTGGCCCAGCCAGAGGCCAGACTTGAATCCGATTGAACATCTCTGGTCAGATCTGAAAATGGCTGTGCACAGACACTTCCCATCCAACCGGATGGAGTTTGAGAGGTGCTGCAAAGAGGAATGGGCGAAACTTCCCAAAGATAGGTGTGCCAAGCTTGTGGCATCATATTCAAAAAGACTTGAGGCTGTAATTGCTGCCAAAGGTGCATCAACAAAGTATTGAGCAAAGGCTGTGAATACTTATAAATGTGATTTCTTGGTCTTTTGATTTTTTTTTATAAATTTGCAAAAATCTCCAAAAATGTTTTCACGTTGTTGTTATGTGGTATTGTGTGTAGAATTTTGAGGGGGAAAAAATTATTTATTTCATTTTGGAATAAGGCTGTAACATAACAAAATGTGGAAAAAATTAAGCACTGTCAATACATTTTACATTTTGTGCCCTCTGTTAGGCACCTAAGGAAAGAAAATCGAAGGAAGAAAGGTGAGAGTATTTATACTTGTCAACTATGGGGGGGGGGGCAAGAATTAGCTGTACTGGGGCCCAGAATCCCCTTGGCGGCCCTGATTACACATGCTCATATTGTCTAAAACGCTACATTAATGTACATACCCAGCATGTAGTCAAAATGCTCATGCAAAATTATGGATAGAAATTTTGGCAACAAAATAAAAATAAAATACAATATAAAAATATCACAAAAATACAATAAAGTGAAGCAAACACAGACACCAAGGCAAATTGCGAGGTGGCATATCAGGGATATGGATATACTGTAGAGCTCAGTGAGAGGTCAGTTTAGTCAGCAGTCAACTAACCTACACGCATATTTTTGGCATTTGAGAGGAAGCTGGAGCACCACTGAAGCACCCAGAGGAAACCCACACAGACACAAGGAAAACATACAAAGTCCACACAGATAAGGGAGATTAGAAATGCAAACCAGTAAATCATCATTTGTTTATATGTATTGGTGTATTTTTCCAGGCATGCTTTGCTGAAATATTTACATGCTTTATTGCATATCTTTTTCTACATTCATCATATTTACAATCTACATCTACAATCATATTTATCTAGCTATCACTTGGAAATAAATGGTAACAGTAACATGCAAAATAAGAAAGTTATGTTTATTTAAATGTCTATAAATACAGCTGGACTAAGAAAAAAAGCATTGATTAAAATGTAAAAGATAAAGGGCTCCATTTACTATTACTTTCCTTCCCCTGGGAACGTTGCTGCTCCGGGCTTGTGATCGCAGTGAGCCCGGCAGCTTCCCTTTTAAAATTTACTAATACCCCTCCGGTGAGGTCCCGCAATGAATGAAGTCCTGCGCATGCGCAGAGACTACATTGCAGGACTTCGAAATTTCAAGCCCTAATATGAAAAACCACTGCGTATGCTCAGTGTCTTCATATCGGGGCTGAAATCTTCAGAGTCTGATTTTTTTTTACAGGTTTTAATGTTTAGAATGTCTTAGTTTATTTTTTTGGTTAAAATACAAAAAAAAACAAAAAACACTTTTTTTTTTACTTTTTTTTTTAACATTAGTGCATACTCCTTCATGCCAGCAGTGTCCCCATACATGCCCCCCTTTTCCTCCCCCTAATAACGGCTATTAGGGGAAGGAAAAGGGGGGAATATGGGAATATCATTGGTATGAAGGCACTAACACCTTTCTGAACTGGCGTTATGTTTACCTTTGGTGCCGAATGATAATCTCGGCACCAAGGGATTGTAAATTGTAATTGTAGTGCCGGCAGCCATTAAGATCAACGGCCCGGCGAAGAATTGTGAAGTCTGTGTCATCGCCATGGAAATCTGCTGTTAGGCACTATTGTAAACGGTAAGTTCATCATTTTTAGCTGATAATGTCTGTTTTACTGTAATAACAGGCATTATCACCTAAAAATTAAGTTGGTAAATATAGCCCAAAGAGCGATGGTCAAAGTGGGAATTTACAATGTGAACATAATAAACATGGGCTTTAAGTCTGCTTAGATCACCAGAAACTTCAAATCAAAAGGGATTTTGATGTTGTTAAAAAGATTTCAGATATATCCTTTTAATACAATATAGTAGAAACTACATTATACAATGTATTGCTATGCATCCTTTGTCTCTCCATGTCTTAAAAGCCCCACATTTTACAGCAATATCTCCACATTACAGCATTACCACAACTACTTACAACAGTGGCACTAGACCATATGTAACAACAATACCTCATAATAGTTGTACATATTAGTAATACATATTATAGTTTTACCACATTATGGCAATACCCGATACAACACTCTATATTGCAACACTATGTCACATAGAGTAGCTCTTACAAAATTGATCAATACTGTAAACCTAACATAGAAATACCACTACACGGGGCTGCGTTATGCACAGTGTGTTTAGATAAATTCTATATATAAATATATATATAATATAATACAGGAATTATATAATGTTGCAAAGCTCCCCAGTCAGGGCCAGTGCTAGGGTGTTCGGCGCTGCAAACTTTAAGACCGCGTATACGCAATCTACGTTGCAAAAAGTAACATAGATTACGTAACAAAATTACTGCCCATGCGCAGTAACACATTGCTGAGAACTCCATCCGCAAATGCAATGCTGCTGGAGTTCTGCATACGGCCCTATATCTGCCCCATATTATTATTGCCAGCCTCCATGTCTGCCCCCAATTAATATTGCCTGCTTCCATGTCTTCCCCCAACTGCCTGTGCCAGCCTCCTTTTGCCCCCTATTGACAGTGCCAGCCTCCATCTGCCCCCTATTGCTAGTGCAAGCCTCCATCTGCCCCCAATTGGCAGTGCCAGCCACCATCTTCCCCAATTGCCAGTTCCAGCCTCCAGCTGCCCCCTATTGCCAGTGTCAGCCTCCATCTGCCCTCAATTGCCAGTGCCTTTCTCCATATCTGCCCCAATTGCCAGTGCCAGCCTCCATCTGCCGTCTATTGCCAGTGCCAGCCTCCATCTGCCCCTATTGCCAGTGCCTGTCTCCTTCTGCCTCTTATTGCCAGTGCCTGCCTCCATGTCTGCCCCCTATTGCCAATGCCTGCCACCATGTCTGCCCCCAAATGCCAGTTCCAGCCTCCTTCTGCCCTTATTGCCAGTGCCTGCTTGTATGTCTGTCCCCTATTGCCAATGCCTGCCTCCATGTCTGCCCCCAAATGCAAGTGCCAGTTTCCTTCTGTCCCTTATTGCCAGTGCCTGCTTCCATGTCTGCCTTCTATTGTCAGTGCCAGCCTCCATATGCCCCCTATTGCCAGTGCCTGCCTGAATGTCTGCCCCCTATTGCCAATGCCTGCCTCCATGTCTGCCCCAAATGCCAGTGCCAGCCTCCTTCTGCCCCTTATTGCCAGGGCCTGCCTCCATGTCTGCCCTTTGTCTGCCCCCTATTGCCAGCCTCCATCTGCCCCCTATTGCCAGCCTCCAATGTGATGTCTGCCCCCAATTGCCAGACACTGTTTGTTTTACT
>WWET01003028.1:109483-121405 GCA_011038615.1 Limnodynastes dumerilii
CATTGTCTGCCCCTTTAAATGTCCAGCCTCCATTGTCTGCCCCTTTAAATGTCCAGCCTCCATTGTCTGCCCCTTTAAATGCCCAGCTCCAATTGTCTGCCCCTTTAAATGTCCAGCCTCCATTGTCTGCCCATTATGTCCAGCCACCATTTTTTGCCCCTTATGTCCAGGCTCCATTGTCTGCCCCTTTAAATGTACAGCCTCATTTGTCTGCCCTTATATCCATCCTTCATTGTTTTCCCCTTATGTCCAGCCTCCGTGTGCCCCTTCTGTCCAGCTTCCATTGTCTCCCCCTTATTTCCAGCCTCTTCTTACTTCTTACTTACCATTGACATCTTCTCCCTTCCTCCGCAAAGCTCCCACTCTTTGATGCTACCTCTCCTGCGGCCACGTGGTGCGGTACAGGAAATACAGACCTGTAGAACCAAATCAGTTTGCAGAATGGCAGTGACTGCATAGGTTCGGTCACTGCCATTCACAGTAACAGGTTTGGTCCTACAGGGCTCCCGTAGGAGCCCTGTATTTCCTATTCTGTGCAGTGTAAAGCCCCTGCCGCATATACAGCGGAAAAAAAACCCCACAACTTTGTCCCGAGAGTCTGATCTCTCGGGACAAGTTATGAGGCGGGCGGGACAGCGGAACAGTCCCCCAAAAGCGGGACTGTCCCGCTCAAATCGGGACAGTTAGGAGGTCTGGGTACAATAATTAAGAAGTCTGGAGCTATAGACAGACAACGCAGATAGAAAACCTGGACGCCCTCTGGAGGTCAAGACAAATCAGTACTGAGCCAGTCATTACACATTTTCACTAACAATTCAAATCTTTTGAGTCTTGTACTTCTGTTTCCTGTCTCTGCCAGAAAGTATCACATTACAGTGATCAGCCAATCACAGAGGGCTGAACATAGAGTTTGACTTGTGGAGCCTTTTTTTTTGTTAATCAACTACAACTTTATTGAGCTTAAAGGAAAAACTGAACAGAATGCCTGGTAAGAGTGATATCAGGAGTGTAACTATTGCGGGTGCTAGAGGTGCAGATACTATAGGGCAACCATACCCCCTGCACTCACCTATAATCTAATCCACCCTATTAGCAGTTCCCCTGCAGCTCTGCTAAAGAAACAGTCCTCACATGCCATTGCTTGAGCTACACAAAAGGTAAGAAAGATCATAGCTAGACTGTCAGGGACCCAGTGGCCCACCAATGGGAGAATTTTGGAAGCCCAGAAACACCCTCAAAATTATTATTTAATAAAAAAGAAAGAAAAAAAGTTAATTTGAAAAGGGGCAGTGGCTTCGTGGGTGCCGTGAAAAGGGCCGTGGTTTCATTGGCTTGCTGATTAAACAGACATAAAATAAGATTCCCACCACAGGGCAGCTACCATAGGAAGGGAGCAAATTTCCTCAAACGTTTTACATGAAGTGACAGTGTGAGGTATCCATTAAGTGTCACATACAGAAAGAGGTTCCTATAGTCAATCACACAGACAGGAGTGATCAGCCAATAGGGTGACAAGGCTGCAGCCACTATTCTGTCACTCATACAAATGCTAAGAGCCATTAACTCTTAGGTTCAGATTTACTAAGCTGTGGGTTCGGAAAAGGGGAGATGTTGCCTATAGAAATCAATCAAATTCTAGCTCTCATTTTCTTTTTACATACTAGAGAATGTCAGCTAAATCTGATTGGTTGCTATGGGCAACATCTCCACTTTTCCAAACCTGCAGCTTAGTAAATGTGGCCCTTAGTCTGCTAAAAAGTAATAGAAATATACTGGTTAATAGCAGCATATATATTGCTCACCTTGCAGCAAGTCCTGTTCACACAATTTCCACTTTATTTATTCAATTTTTTTTTTTTTTAAACATTCTAAAAACTATAGAATTTATATATAGGGGACATAGATATTGTCCTTTCATGTGTTATATATCAATAGCAATACATGAGAATACATTTGACAAATGTCACAAAGTTGAGAGGGGGACAATATATGGTAGCATGTTCCAACCAACCTCAATATTGTCAGCTGTGAGGTGGTCAAATTTAACTAGGAATGACTGGAAATGCATGCTATTCATATTAAAAATGCTTAAGGAGCAAAAATATATAAAAAAAATTACTTGATTTTATCATTTTTTAGCAATTTAAAATGAAATACAGATCCAAAACCAAAACCAAAACATTAAATTTTATTTTTGACAAAACCAAAACCCGACTAAGCTTTAGAGCCAAAATAACACTGCATTCATCTCTACATATTAATAGTACATATAGTATTACCACATATTATGGCAATACCCTTTACAACACTATATATTGCAACACTATGGGCCGCAAGCGAGCGTACGCTCATCGTAAGCAAAAATTCGTGAAAAAAAACGCACTACACATGTGCAGTATGACAACTTCTGGTCGACCGAAGGAGATGAGCGTACAGCGAGCGAATTTTCAGCGTATTTTTCGCTCAAGGGGCGTGCGTTTTTTACGACGATAGGCTGGACGCTCAAGTTACTACACAGAGGCGAGGATAGCCATTTAAATTGTACAGTATGGGCGTGCTAAGCCCAGTACGACCAGCGTATGGGTACGAAAATTCGCATGTACGCTGGAAAATCTTAGGGTAGGGTTCAGCCGGCGTAAGAAGGTACAATCAATGGGAGTGTTATGGGCTTGAAAGTTTTTACGCCCGGGCGAACGTTCGCTACACTTGCGGGCGATTGCGGTCGTAGGTCTGGATCAGGCCCTATGTCACACACAGTAGCTCTTACAAAATTGATCAATACCTTAAAACTAACATCATACATTTTATAAATACCACTACACAGAGCTGGGTTATGCACAAGGGGGTCATGTGTGTATTTAGTTAAATTCTACAAAGATTTTATATATAAAAACTTTTAGGCGGGTGTGGAAAAAATGCTTCAAAATAATAATGCTTTAAAAAATAGAAGTGGTAAATAGTTAAAAAAAAAAAAAAATAACAAAATGCAAAGTTAGTGAACAGATGAGAAATTTTAATTTTAATTCAATATTTGGTGTGATCACCCTTTGCCTAGTAAACCTCTGTAAACCTTGTGTCTTTAACATTCGGAAAACCCTGGATGGTGTTCGTACAGTGGATATCATTCGATATTATCGTTTATGTTTTAATATAATTTAATCCCTTTACGATTTAATTAAAGAGGACATAAATCCTAAGGTGTGTCATTTTAAAGCATCTTGGAATTACTAAACTTCTGAGCTTACTACTTTATTAGGAAATAGTACTTTTCAGCACAGCTTTTCTTTTAACTGTGGATTTTCTCAACCAAACTTTTTTAGATTTGTTTTCACATTTTGATGCAATAATGAAGCATGCCAATCAGTATATGCATTGGCCACGTGATGTTTTAGAATGCTGTTAAATAGGAATTCTATATTGTTGCAAAGCTCCCCAATGGTGCAATAGACTCAATTAGCATTTAGGCCCAAAAAAAACTTAGAAGACATATGTCACAACTGCAAAAGCTTTAATTCACTAAATACGAAAGTTATCTTAGATGTAAAGTTGAGAATGTATGTGCAATGTTTCCTGGATAAATCCATGACTCTTATATCCTATGAAACTCCTCAGTATTCCAAATGTTTGAGAACTTACCACTGGATAGAGGGTAGTTGGTTTGTAAGTATTGCTCTGTATATGCTTTTAACTAATTTATTTTTTAGGACATGCTGATTATTGAGTAAGACAGTGGTTACTTACCTACACCTAATCAAAAACCTTGTACTCCTGCTGAGATCTGCTATAACTTCACATAGCAACACATAGAACGATAGCGCAAACTTGAAAGTCAGTTCTGTTGCTTGAATCATTCTGGAGGAGCCCTGCAGCATTCCCCTGAAAAAGTTGGTAAAATATTTGTCATCTGCTGCATATGGCATAATATATGCATCAATTACAATTTCCCCTGATATGGAAGCGACCCCTTTCTTTGATGAACTCAATGTGCCTCAAACCTTGAATGGTGATGCCACACTAATTGGTCACCAGATGTGGAGAATATTACATGTAAGTTATCTTGCTTTTCAACATTTAATTTTTATGTTCTCAGTATATTTTTATGAAATATATTTGTCTTTGTGCATAGGATCATGACCCATTTATACAGACAAAGGGCCGTATTTAGAGATCCGTCAGTGAAAGGTTTGCATTTTATTATTATGCAATTTTTTGTTAAAAAGGAACAATAAATTTATTAAAAGATAGGATGAAAATCTGTATTTTTGAGAAATTCTATAACCCTTTATCTGATTTTATGGGGCTTAATAAATTAAAACGAACGCTTGCAAATGTTAACATTTAAATATATATGAAACGAGTCGACAATATAAGAAGTGAAATATTTTAATCACAATTGACTGAATTACAAATTCACTTACATAGTCTTTGGCTCTATATAATTATAATTATGGGGAAACAGATATATTGTTTACATGATTATCGTACGCCAAATCTGGCTTTATTTGAGTTCTCATAAAATGTTGGTGAACAAAGGTATTATAATGTAAAATAATAATATATGACAAGATCCAGAATTCAGAAATTTCCCCAACTCCTGTGAATTTCAGTCAGATTGTGGGAGTTTTCACACTGTGCTTGATAATATCAGACCCATTATAGGTTCTGAAAGCAGCTTCAGATGATGTGTTGAGAGGGAGTGGGGGGGGGGCATATGAGCCAATCTGCACTATGCACATCTTTATGACTGATGCCCACTAGATGGCATACCCTTTACATTTGTGAGGGAAGTCAATCACCCCCAGCGCTTCTTGATTCTTCACAATCTCTTGCTCAGACATCGAATCGCATAAAAAGCAGCCTCGATCCGGCAAATAGTTATGATTTAATGTTCATATCTTTAACAGAGCATTACTTTCCTTAACAATTATACATATTTATGAATTTTGTCCCAAAAAGATTGCCATATGATAAAAATTTGATTAAAATAATTCTTCAATATTTTTACTGGTTTATATTAACTTAGAATTCAAAATACATATGTAATCTAATAAAAACAAGAATCTGTAAATTAAGTATAACTATTCATCCGAAAAGAGATTTGTATGAGCGAGTGGGTTACAAATTTGACCACAAATGATATGTTTCAGTGCTTTCCTAAACCACGGATAGAGAAAGCCATATAAAATTGGATTACATGTGGAGTTTATGTAACTGAGCCAATTAAATACTTCAAATATTATTTTGGGAATAGAAAAATTAATGAATGGATCTATTAAAATGATAATAAACAGAGGAAACCAACACATGAGGAACACACTCAATAAAATAGCTAATTTCTTTGCAGCTCTGTGCTCTTGCTTCCTGGTAATTGTGGCATTTCCATCTGAAACTATATTTTCAAGAAGTTTTGCATGTTTATTAGACACAAGAAATATTTTCACATAGATTCCAATCATTACTGATCCCGGTGCAAAAAAACATATGGAAAAAAGTACCACTGACCAAAATTGGTTAAATGTTATTGGGCAAACATTAAAACATTTAACTAATATATCATATCCTTTGATCCCAGATACATGGGAATTTGATATGATTATTCCAAGTGAAAATGCCATAGGGATGCACCAAGAAAAAAGTATTAGCCGTTTAATTACTAACATGGTAATCTTTACATGGTAATAGAGTGGCTCACACACTGCATAAAATCTGTCGATCGCAATCATGCAGAGGTGAAGTATAGAGATAAAGCTAAGAGATAAGTCCATGCCATAGTGTATCTTACAAAATAGGTCACCAAAATACCAGCAATTGTCCACAGTTCTCACCATGCTATATGGCATTATAAACAATCCAAGACAAAGGTCTGTTGTTGCTAAGGAAAGCAAAAGGAAATTAGTAGGCGAATAAAGCTGAGTAAAATGGGAGATTGAAAAAATTATACACAGATTGCCAAAGATAGTAATTATTATGGAGCAAGAAAAGAATGTGTAAAGACCTAAACGGATAGCAAGATCCTGGTTATTATAGCAGGAGTAAGAGATGTTTCCTAACTGAGAGCAATTGGGATTCGTAGAATCCATTTTAGGAAAATCACAGACTGAAGTATTTGTATTTAGAAAATGACAAAAGTTCATTCCCACAGAACATTCCTAAAAAAAGAAGAAGAAAAATAAACAGTGCAGTTAGCAAGGATATTTTATTTTTATTTTTTTTATCTGTGTTCCACTATATTCTGATGAAAATGTCCATACACTGGATACAATATCATATAATACATATCTCCTGCACCACTGTGTAAATGCACAGAGGTGATGGTGTGAATGTTGTATACTAATAATGCACAGTTCAACACAACTACAGGCCTGTTAAACAAATGATAAGACCTTTTCAAATAAAAAAATATTGTTAGATTTGTTATAAAAAAATAATCATTACATATTTATCTTACTTCGTTTTTATGGAAAATAGGCGCAATTTATTTATTTACTTGGGTAGAGAGAAAAAAACATAAAAAATTCAACATTTTACAGAATCATTAGAAAATAACAATTTAGTAAACTGTTAATACTATATTAAAAAAAAATCAGAAAATGAAAGAATCCAGATATTCTAAATTACATATAGTGCAAAGAAGACAACTTTAATGATTTTAAATGAATTATATTCAATCTATTTACCTATGCAGTTCCTTACACAAGTTGCAGGCGGGCACTCATTTGTTGTGCTCTTAACCCAGGGCTCATGCAAGGAGACTCTGGCACAAGACTTTTGTTTTCTTGCATCCAATGGACTGCATGAGGTCTTTGATCAGAAAAAAAGGACTCGTAAAAGAATCGTTGACAGTCAATGAATTATAAAATATTATCAGTTTAAACAAACAAATTAAGTCTCCACTTTTCAGCATTCTATAAATGAATAAATTAATCTACATTAATAACATTTGGCTCATTTTCTTTTATTATAATTTTTTAGATATCAACAAAAAATTCCCACAATTTTATGTATATTTATATCATTTAGTATGTCACATTAGCTATGTGAATATTTTCTGTTAAGTTTTTTCTCTGTTTTAATTCTCAGTTAAATAGTAGAACATAGAAGCATTTACACATTAATTGTCTTGAAAATCCTTTCCGAAAAATGACACTGACCATTTAGCGAATGTAAAGTTACCTGAAATATTGATCAGTTGAAATTCTCAGCTGTGGTGTGTGTTGCAGTTGTATCACAAAAACAGTTGATTACGTCCTTTTTATTCAGCAGACAGCACCTAGAGGGATTTGCGTGTCACCCCTCCCTGTGATAATGAGTGTGATTCAATGGTTTCTCCAAAGATTACTAATTGATGCTCAGCTGAGAAAAAGTCTTGGCATAACTAGGAAAATATAGCACTCACTGCACTGGGCAAGCTATTTAAACAAATGCTATGCAATAAAAATATGTGAATAAAGATATTAGATAGATAAATTAAATAATTTCAGTGTCAAATAAGTAGAGATTATTTACATACACTTGCTGTCATGGGTGTGGGTCCCCGTAAAGAATGTTCCTATTTCGATAGGGTTGTTTTCTCCCAGCCAGTTTCGAAAGGATGCATAGCAATCCATGGAGCACCGAATGCGGTGCTTTGAAAGGTAAGGCTGTAACCTACCCCAACCCTTCCCCTAATTCTAACCCTAACTCTCCCCTTCCATTACCCTAACCCTAACCCTCCCTTCCCAGCAGCCTGACCCACCATCTCCCCTGCTGCCTAACCCTCCCTCCCCTGCAGCCTGACCCTAAACCTGGAGAGGTTACTCACCTTTCCCGTTATCTGGTTCCTGCGGCAGCGACAATGGCAGCATTTCCGAAACAGAATGGGTGAGTATGTGATCGGTAGGGGGTAGGATTGTGGTTGCATGGCAATCAGCAATTGTATGGATGGCATATCGCACAGGTGACTAAAGGATGCCTTTTAGCAACAAAAGTGACCTAAACTCCGCACTAGAGAGAGGCGCTCCCTCCACTCTTCTGTGTGGACTGACAGATCTTTGTGTGTGTGGTAAACGCACTGAGGTCAGGACACGGTACTCCACTTTTAAACTGTATTCAGGATGGGATTCAGAAATTAAATCTGGAACCAGTCCTTTATTATTAAACAAATGTTTTGCTTCTTTGTCATTTGCTTCTATGTTACTGTATTGCAAACGTTAGTAACCCATTAGCACTGTAAAATAATTATTTTCATGGGGGCCATTGGTGTCAATAAGATTTAAAAAGAGAAGAGCTAATCTAATTCACAAAAAAAAAGATCCAAATCAGACTATAGGTCTTATCTGTCCCCACTGATCAATGGTGTCTATTTTCTTTTCATCTTCTCCTCTATTGCCCATTATTGATGTGCAGAAGAAAAGGCTAAACGACCTTTGCAGATCACAAGACAGGGAAGTCTGAGTACACGCTAAATTTACATAACAATCAAACAATCCTAACTAGACTGTAAATTATTTATTCTTTGTGGAATTATCATTCTCTAATATAAATTGCCGAATGTGTAATACATCTAAAGGGAAAAAATAATTTTCTTTTTTTATAATGTTGAAACTTTTCCAAATATTTTGCCCAATCCATAAAATTTCACAGATATAGGGTAACAAAAGAGAAGTCTGTACTCATGATCCATAAATGTTCTACCAGTCTAACAATATCTACTCTAATATTCCTATATTATGTTAATGACCTTTTTTCTTGAATCCACTTGTATCCCCAGTGCCAAGTTCAGAAATGTCATATAAAGCCAAGGAACTGAATAAAGTTCACAGGCCGCACTGTCAGTTTGGATTTGAACGCTCCAGATTTGCGTACTTACGTACTGAAAGTCTTTTCAACAGTGATGTGGGATACATACGGCATTTATGCTATATAGAAGGAATTTAACTGTTATAGAAAGGCTTTGTTAGGGCCTTTATGCCCAATCTAGACTTCTATGGCATGCCCATTTTAAGTGGGGATGGTCCTGAATTTTTAAGGCATTGTGTTCCATTTTTAATTCAGTGTATGCAAGAGAAGTGGTTTTCCCACAACAGAGAGGAAGATCCCGGGTGACACAAAAAGAAAGAAAATCCAAGATTTAAAAAAAAATTTTTTTTATTGAATTAAAGTATAAATAAGTTTTAACATAGAGCACATGTAAGAACTTCAGAGATTATAAAAGTAGCTCATGGTACAAAATAATGTGTGTTTTTTGTTATTATTATTATTTACATGATCACATATGTTGCATTATTACTTAAATATTACTCTAAAAACAAAATTGTTTGGGAAGATTCATGCTGGAAAATCTTTCCAAATAGAATCATTTTCAAGGCTTTTCGGAACCATGTGTAGAAAAAGGCATAGACCATTGGATTAAATGTTGAATTTAAGTATCCAATCCATACAAAGGCATCTATGACAATGGGAGGGATGACATATTTGATAAATGGTCCAATAGCTGTGCTCATAAAGAAAGGTGTCCAGCAAATTAGGAATACTCCCATAATTGTACCCAGGGTTTTGGCTGCCTTTCTTTCTCTGATTCGTGAACTATGCTGGTTTCCAGAAGGATCTATCTGAAATCGTATCTGGCAGGTTGCATCTTTTATGGACCTTGCTTGTTTTCTGGCAATGATGTATATCTTTGCATAGACACAGATCATTACAAATCCAGGGATGAAGAATGACAGCATGGATGCCACAATGCCTGATGTTTCACTAAAAAACACAATGCAACCTCCAATGCAGCTGACTTCGTTATAGAAGAAAGTCTCTGAACCCTTTATATTTAACTCAAGAAAGACCATACCAAAAGCAAAAATAGCAGGGATCACCCAGCTGGTAATTATCATGACAATTACGGTCAATAAACTCACTCTAGCTTTATATCTCAACGGATCACATACTGCATAATATCTATCCACGGAGATGAAGGAGAGGTGAAATATAGACGATGTACTAAGCATTATGTCTGTTCCGGTATGAATCTTACAGAAAAGTTCCCCAAAATACCAGCAGTTTTCCACTGATCTCACCATACTATATGGCATGACGAGGCTTCCTAGCAGAAAGTCCACAGTGGCCATGGACAGGATAAGGTAATTTGTTGGCGTGTGAAGCTGCTTAAAGTGAGCTATGGATATAATGACAGAAAGATTTCCAACCAACGTGGTCAAGATGGTGCATATCATGAAGGCATACATTGGGGTCTTTATACTGGGCGACCAGTTATTCTTTTCACATGACTTATTGACGGACTCGTAACAGTATTGTAGTTGCATTGTACCTTCCAATAACAAATTTCACCTTGATGCATTGGTTGCACGGGCTACAGATCTGGAGCATTAGATAACTTCATTTTCTTCCTATAGATTGTTCAGTAGAGATTACTGCAAAAAACAAGCATGTTTCTTTAAATTGGATTTAAGCACTGTTAGTAAGACAAAACTAATTTACTGATAATATGCCAAAAAGACTATGACCTCTTGTACTTACATAGAATGTAACACTTATAAATAAATGTTGCTGTAAACCATGAAACATTAAATATATGTGTGAGTTTTTTACTGGTTGTACACAGCATCTATGCCAACCAACTACACAATATAAATGCTTTAATTAATAATGCTAATGCTTTTATAAACTTGTGTTTTTAAATGAATATTGCTTCAACTGTTTAGCACAGTGGCTTGTGTGGTTCACACTTTTGCCTAACAGCACTGAGGTCATGTGTTTGATTCCTGGACAAGGCCTTATCTGTGTTGAGTTTGTATTACTCTCCCTGTAACTGTGTGGGTTTCCACCAGGTGCTCCTATGTTCTAAAAAATATAGGCATTGTCTGCTGACTAAATCTGGCCATACACTGGGACGATTATCAATCCCAGCAGGGGGTGGCCTGATAAACTGGATGATTTCCCACCAGGGAAATGTCCCTTTATCGGCACCATACACCTCTCCTGCTGGGACCGATAATGCTAGTAGAAGAAGGGGGGCCAGGGCTTGTACTATGCTGCTCTGACCGCTTTGATACCTTGACACAAAACATGAACCGCACCAGCTAGGAATAAATATTAATTATAACCTGTGTGGTGTTTCAAACAACACAAAAGAAAGCACACTTAGATAATAAACCCAAGTCAATATCACAACATTTAAGAGGTACATCAATGAGTAGGAATGTAATAGAAAAAAATATAGAAATTCAAAATTACAAAGCCATAAAAATTACAGTTTTAATTTTAAAATTGGCTATATAGAAGATGAAAATATAACACATTTAAAATACATTCAGCACCAACAGTCTTGTATAATAAAGCCCTTACTCCACAAATTTCATATGGCACTTAGTTAAAAAGTTGCAAAAGAAATTATTACACAGTATTAGAATCATGCATTGTTAACTGCACAGTTCAAAGGGAAGGAGCTGAATGAAGACGGCAGTCCTGTGCACCGGGCTGCCGGATATCAACACCCGACACGCGTTTCATCCATCCACTTAATAATAGGAAACATCCCATGGAAGACACCACACTGTCAGGCAGAGTAGGTAACTGGAATGGGCAAAGCACGACCGTGAGGTTGTTAATCTTTTTGGGACAGGTTCCTGCTATTTAGTCTAGGTGGTTCTCCTTCTCTTCTCAGATTTGCCTACTAATAGTGGACCGTATTCAGAGATCCGTGTTCAGATTGGACCGCAAATATATGCATGCACGGTGCATGCCAAACCCCCTCACACCCATGACACTCCCCTCTCTCAGCTTTGCTCTTGGAGACTTACACCTCCATAGACCACCTGTAACTTTCCGTTTGCAGTCCTGTGCGTATATGTCCTCCGTCCCTGTGTATCTTGATAATCGCATCCACTCTCCTTCATTTAAATGCCCTCCCCCCCCCCACATTTTTTTATT
>WWET01003028.1:121415-157113 GCA_011038615.1 Limnodynastes dumerilii
TATTTAAATTTTCACCTGCATATTTTTACGTCACAGATCCGGACATATGTACCAACGTTCGATTTACAAGTCCATCCGGGAGGCACTTCCGCACATATAGTTTACGTGAACTACGTAAAAAAAGTTACTACGCATGCGCAGTTTAAACGTACCTAGAAATAAGCATGGAACTGATCGTGAAAATGGATCTCTGAATACGGCCCAGTATGTCTAACTGTGCCGTTAACAATGTATGATTCCGATACTGTGTAATAATTTATTTTGCAACTTTTTAACTAAGTGCCATATGAAATTTGTGGAGTAAGGTCTTCCTTACACAGAAATGTTGGAGCTGAATGTATTTTAAATGTGTTATATTTTCGTCTTCTATATAGCCAATTTTTTTATTGATTGAATAAAATTGTAATTTTTATGGCTGTATAATTTGGCTTTCTATAATTTTTTCTATTAGATTCCTACTCATTAATGTACGAGTACCTCTTAAGTGTGGTGATATTGACTTGGGTCTTTTTATCTAAGTGTGCTTTTTTTGAGCTTTGATATCTTCAAAGTTGTCAGAGAAGCATAGTACATAGATTTGCAGCAACGGCTAAGTATTACAGACAGAGATCAGCCGAAGCTGCGCTGTGTGAAGCTGATCCCTGTCTCTACTACTCCTTGCAATAGCTGCTGCTGCTGCATATATATGTACTATGCTGCTCTGACAGCTTTAAAGTATACCTTCAAAGCTGTCAGAGCAGCATAGTACATAAATATGCAGCAGCAGCTGAAGAATAGGGAGTCTTTACATGTTTAAAGACCAAATAATTGTATCAGAGCATATCTGGTGCTTTTATTTGGTGTTTGAAAAATTGATCCTGGCCACTAATTACAGCGATTATTTGCCTGATCACCCGATAATTGGGTGATCAGGCCGATCATTGCTCTAGTGTATGGCCAGCTTTAGAATTAACTTTGGTTGTGTATGTGCTTTATTTAGAGATGCTAATGCTATAAAAACCTATTAATAAATAATAATAAATTATGATTAAGGTTCACTTGAATATAACTGTAAGCTTTAATAATGTGTTTACAAGCAATGAATCCCTGTGGGTAATACAAAATGCATTCTCCACACCAGAATGCAGACACAAAGGACCAGATCCAGTCCTTCCGTATGCATGGAGGTCTGAAAGTCTGTATGTGAGAGGCAAGTGAACTCCGCTGTCACTCCTCTCTCACGTGCAGACTTTGCAGAGCTTATGCAGCAATAGGACAACCTTAAGTCTCCCTTGCGAATCAGCAGTCCGTACGACCACTAATCTGCATGGAAGTCTTTTAGCCAGTCCTTAATGTAAAACTTAAATTGTCCCCCACCCACCCACTTTGCGGAATCGAGGTGAGTGGAGGGGATCTCCTAACGTACGGAATGCAATTGCCAGGAGACACTCAGCGTAACATCAGGCACGTGCATGTGCAGATGTTACAGTTAGGCTTACTTACGGAAAAGGTTTGCGTAAGTAGACTAATGCACAGAGGTCTGGTTCCAGTCCAAAGCAAGCAAATTATGCCCTTTCATATGACCAAGGTTATAATAACTGATGACACCAATGATTTCCCACCAGGGCAAAATGAATTAACTTACCATGTATTTATATAAACTCCTGCCTGTAATACATCATCTGTTGCCTACTTCCACAGCTACAACACTTGCAGACAGTGAGGAAGAATGCACAATTGCATTTGGAAAGCATCTTCTCCTCTCCAGAAGTAATCATAAGTCTTAGGACCTACTGGACTGAGCTATATTTTAGTGCTAAAAGACTTAGGAAAAAAATGAAGGATCTCATACATCATCCTTGATAGGAAAAGAGAAGAGTACTTGCAGGGATTTTAATTGTTTGAACACCCTAAAAGGAAAAAAAGTACTTGAGAAAACATAAAGAGTATCTTTAAAACAGAATGGTAGATACCCTTAAACAAACTAAGTATTTGGATATATCATTTCACTGACTTATGCTGCAAGTCTATATGACTGAAATTATGGTTAAACGTGTAGAGGTGCTGCCAAGGTGGGAGTTGGGGGCCCCTGATCACTAATGCGTCCATATTAGAAATGTTGGAATTTCAGTCATATAGACTCATCAATGATTTGCTAGTTGGTAATACTTACAGTTTACTTATAGTTTAAATATTACCATCCGCATTGCTAAGGAGTCTCCCTCCTAGATGGCACTTCCTGCACATCTGCCCGGAAAAAGGGAAGTGTGGGGGTGAGGGGGTTGTTATAGAGCTGCCCTATCCATTTCATGTACAGTAGATTGATAGCTTAAGAATCAGATCTTTGGTTCTGGTCCATAACATTAATTCCAAAAGTATATGATCTCTATAATCTCAATGTCTTAATCTACATATGTGCAAACCTGTCTATCTAAGCATAGCAGCTCTATACATTCCCCTCGCACCTATGGATTTCCGATACCTGTACCTTAACTTTTCTGTCTCGTATAAATGGAAAAAGGCAGCAAAGTAGAAGTCTGGCTCTGTAAGCTTGGAGAAGACACATCTGTACCGTACATTGTAATTACTCCTGCAGCCTGGCCCCTCTGTCAGAAGATGGTGTAAGGGCATTTCATTTTAGTTTGGATGACTCTGTATGTGTGCTTTAATCAAGTAGCATGGTTGTGCAGCCATGTGCAGAATACAAAGCCAACATCTGTTCTTAACACTCAAAAATGGGGAAATATATAATGTAATGGTTCTGGGCTTACTGAAAATACTGAAGCCGCGATTGTGCGAGCGCCGCATTTGCATTATCGTTTCCTATGGAAATGCAAACATTAAGCAGTGGTGTTAAATCTTTCTCTACAGCACTGATATAGAGAGTCACAGTGAATGATGTGTCCTGCCACCTCTATTGTAGTTCTGCAGAGACAGACTCCACAGCACCGCTTAAGAAGCAGCCAGTGCCAGCTCCTGGACACATGATAAGTACATCCTGTACAGGTACACTGGGGTGATTGCCAGGCCCCTTAGCAACTGAACCCATTGCATCCCCTTTAGTTATGTCCTTGTTCAGTGAGCCTTCTTTACTCCATACTACCGAGACCTCTGTGCTGTCCACATTTTATGTGTAGGTGGTATGGAAATTTTTATAGTAGGATCCCTGCTGCCATTGCATTTGGAGCTCCAAACATAGTGGCATGGTAAGTCTGATCCAGCCCAATACAATTAGTTCTATTAGACTATTAGAATATATATGATAAAAGTCTCTAGATGCATATTTATTTCTAAGTATTTTTAATTATTTTTGAGCCTTAGCATATTACTTTTTTTTTCTTTAAAAAAAATTTAACAAATGTATATTTTGTTATTATTTACAAATATTTATATATTTAATATAGAATATAGATTTTGATATGATCATTTGATATCTCGCTATGCCAAATGTTTTTTGTTTGTTTTTATTTAGACTAAGATAAATTTGCACTTTATAATTACACTATTTTATTGCTCCAAAGAGTACATTTCTTTGTAGTGAATTACTAGTAAATAAATCATATTAGTCTCCACTCAGATGTTTCTGTGAAATTTACACACATTACACAGCCAATAGGATAAAGACACATATCAGTAGCAAGAAAAATGGCTGTGCTTCTATCCAACAAATTAAATATGTGCAAGTGTATATATAAATATAGGGGTGCAGCCAAGGACCAAAGTGACCACTATGTAAATACAAGGAACAAAAGAGGTCCGGCGCTCCAAACATACATTAAATAACACTGTCAGCACATAAATAAAAAGGAGGTTTAGTTCACAATATAGCTATATTGGGTTAAGCTGACCTGCCCAGAGTCAAGGCACCTCCTGTAGGTGAGTCCTGTAGGTGAGCTTAACCCAATATATCTATATTGTGAACTAAACCTCCTTTTTATTTATGTGCTGACACATAGTGTTATTTAATGTATGTTTGAAGCGCCTGACCTCTTTTGTTCCTTGTAAGGACACATATCAGGCTATTAGAGTAGAACAGGTATGGGTCCCCACTTAGAACGGCCCTATTTCGATAGGGCCGTTTCCTTCCAGCCAATTTCGAACTGGCTGGAATTTCGATTACATGTGCCTTGATGAGGCATAGCAATCGATCCACGGAGCACCGAACTTTCGGTGCTCCGAAAGGTAAGGAAAAAAGTCCACCACTCCTTTCCCTAATTCTTACCCTACCACTCCCCTCTCATTACCCTAACCCTCCCTTCCTGGCAGCCTGACCCTAACCCTCCCTTCCTAGCAGCCTGACCCTAACCCACCATCTCCCACAGCCTGATCCCAATTCTTCCTTTCCTACAGCCTGACCCTAACCCTCCCTCTCCCGCAGCCTGACCCTAACACTCCCTCTCTTGCAGCCTAACACTAACTCTCCCTCCCCTGCAGCCTGACCCTAACCCTCCCTTCCCCGCACCCTGGAGAGGTTACTCACCTTTCTCTACGGTCTGGTGGTAGCTAAAGCGTGCACTATTCGAAAATGGGACATCCGAAAAGGAACTTTTGGATGTCCCAATATTGAAAAGAAGATTTTCTAACTGGGGACTGGCAATGTACAGGTATAGAGTTATTGCCATGAGAAACTCTTTACTTGCTAACAAGGGAAAAAGCCAAGATGGTATTCTGATAAGACTAACACTTTCCTGTTAGGTGACAGATCTGTTACCGTGCAACAGTTATTAGCTGTAGGTGAAAGGCCAGGGGTTGGAAGGCTTTTGTTAATGCGCTGTTACTTGTCACACATAAAGGTGGTTATAAAATGCAGCATATGTAAAGAATCTCTGCTACAGAACAAGTTGAATGAATGTCTGTTTTGCTAAAACTCTGTGGCAAGTAGCAATAATAAGTGCTCATAGGAAATAATTTATCCAAGGATATCAAGCTTTATTGCTGATGACTTTTCTGTTCGCTCCATTTCAGGATGACAAGAACAGATTTATTTTATAACAAATGATAATTAGGAAAGATTTTGCTTTATAAACATTTCTTAAATTACCAAGACAATGGTGCTGTGGCTGCAGCAACTTTAACATTTAACATGCCTGCAACAAAAATATTGTTTCCCAATCCAAACAGTGGAAAGGTAACACAAAGCAGGAAGATGAGATTTAAATATTTAAATGACACTACTCAACACTTTTTTGGTGTGAGATCATACCTGAGCTGACACACGAATGGGTTGACGGTGATTTACGAGTTCCTCGAACACCCTTATCTTTAAGTGTGCATTTCCGAGTGTATAATACTTCTGTACATGCGTACCTAACTGACCGCGCCCTCACCACGCCCTCAAATGGTCATTTAAATGCCTCCCCCCACCCACTCACACTCATCTGTCTCCATAAGGATTATAAACACGCCCCTCCATACGTATTTCCTCGCAGGCGATTCACAAGTCTGTGCCTCCTGGACTTCCGTGCGTAAAATCAACATAGATTGCGTAAATTTAGTTACTACGCATGCGCAGGATCATCCGATCCTAAAAATACGCACAAAACTTTCCGCAAAAACAGATCTCTGAATACAGCCCACAATTACCATGTAGTTAGCTCTCCCAGCTAACATCCCAACCATTTTACATAGAGAAGCTGTAAGGTTTCTAAATTAGGTGCCTTAAAAACTATGATTAATATGATCAATATGACTATGATTAATATGAAGCACTGGTGCATTTGTGTTGTTAAATAGTGCTTTATTAATAATGATTGCCTGTGTATTCCTCTGGGTTAGAATGGATGCCTTATGCTCGTTCCCCCTTTCCAACAGTTCCCTGCAAGTGGAGTCAGAGAGTGACAAGCAGAACACTAAACGCAATGCTGTATACAAATGTACTGCTTTAGTTGTTGCTTGGACACAGCTAAAACAAACTATGGACCTGATCTAGAGTTCCGATCTCACTGCACTTTAAGCCCTAAGTGCAGTGACAGCAGGGATCAGACGCATTGCGGGATCCAGAGATCTGCGAGGTGGGGACACTCCCATTGCACGTGCATACTTATGATCACAGACCCCTACCTTAAGACTTCTGTGCCATCCCCGCGTAAAGTGGGAACAATCTCTATCCTGCAATGTCCCATCCTGCTATCAGAATCACTCCCAGTATAAAACTCTGAATCCAGATCTGATCCAGAATGTGGAGCATGCAGACAATGCCCCTTTTGCGGAGATCTGGCTTTGGTTCTATATTTGCATCTTAATAAAACAAATACCTAATAGTTTAACTATTAACCCTAACATTTTATGCTCCCTGATACGTTTTGCACATTATAACATAATTTATCTTTTGCTTCCATTAAACAAAAATAAAATAAGATGAAGAAAATGTTCCTGATTTTTAGTTACTTCACTAAAATATGGATAGATTGTTTTCAGTAAGCATAACAAAAATATTACTGTATCAGAGATAAATTTGGTATTGCCAATATTTAATAACATAAAGGCTATCATAACATAATATAAAGGGCATTCTGTACCTTATACTACCCATGTATAGACCCAAGTTTACATGGGAATTAAAATGACAGTATATAAAAATAAAAGTACACTTTACTACACAGTATATATAAAAGAGAACTGCAAAATAGTAAATGTTCTTTTGATAAATATACTAAAAAGTGTTTTCTCACATCTTTGAAGGCACAATTAACAGAAGGATCATTAATATGTAAATTATAAATAATGAAATAGGTTACCACTAAAGATCAATTTAGTAACTTAAAGCATGATTCCTAGTCATAGCTATATCAAAAGCAAGATGAATTAGCAGAAAACACAGTTAAATAGCTGACAGTAAAGATAACTTTAAGAAACATTAGGAAGCCTGTAAGGTTTTAATCAATAGTGTAAATAATCCATTTGCATCCCTACCTTGTAAATCATTATTACCATGTGGCAGCAGATGCTCCAGGTAGACTGACATCTTCAGCTGCATCTGATATTTGACTTTTTGTGACAGTAACAGTTTCATATTAAATGATGATGACGTACATATAAAACAGACGAGTAGATAAGCAGGATCTAAATCTTTTCCCTGGCAAACTGACAGAGCAAAAACAATGTAGCAAGCCTCTTCCAATAAAGTAATGCCAAGGTCATGGATTTGAGTTATTTAAATAAGGAATTTTATAGAGTGGTTACACTGGCAAAACCCACAGCATAATTTCTTGGCATAACTGTTATCATAACCCCATCATGTTGTACTGCTGGGTCTTTGTTCAGATCAATTTACCCTTCGTTGCTCTCCCTTTTTTTTGTTTAGTTCAACGGCTTACTCACATAATGAAAAAAATCCGTCATTCTGTTGTCTAGTGTAAATATGTACATATGAGTTCTTTCATTGAAAATTATAAGTACATTCATTCCCTCTGTTTGCTGGAAGTAGTATGGGAACAAATTTCCATTATGACACAGGGCTGTATACAAAACGTCAAACACATTTTTGCATTTGCTAAATAAATATGAGAACTTCTGGGAATTTATCCAGACTTTACTTATTGGAGGAAAAAGTCTAGCATTAGTGTAGTTGTGTTGCCCCCTCCCTTCGTTTATATTTATGAAACGTTATATAGCTTTATATACCATTTATATTTTAAAACTTTGAAAATAAATTTTTTACACAATATATATATATATATATTGTATTTATGTAAAAAGATCGGATGTACATGTGAAGAGCAATGTGGGTGTTAGTGCTAATGCCATGATAAAGTGTTTCATGTTCTATTGTAATCACTTTACCGTGTATGCTCTGTTGCAGCTTACAGACTGGAACAATGTGCACTATAACAAACAGAGGCCGTATGGGCACTAGTATTACGAGAGAGAGAGAATAATGGCGGTGCACGGCTAATGAACGAATATAGAGGAAAAGTTACACAGTGTGGACCTGTAGCCAGCACTAATAGCCATAAATGAAATACAGTAGACGGAGTAAGCAAATAAGAGAGACATTTTAATCCAAGATAATCCTGATGAATCAATTATAACAATGAGGATTTGAAAAACTGAACAAGAATAAGTGTGAACAAAAACAATGATGCGGGATGCCCTGGGTGGTTGGTGGCATCCGGGGTGGGTAATAAATTAAAATAACAAAACAATACCAGGAAAGAAGGTAGACAATAATAGAGAAGTATATCAAGGGCAGTCTATGCAAAGAAAAATAATTCCAGAGTGAAACAATTAGGAAAATTGCCCAAGGACAACAATGCAACTGGGTAATCTGTGACCAGGAGGGCTAAATAGCGCAGTCTAAACAAAGTCAATGGACTCCTGTAAATCCAAAGTATGAATAAGAAAGAGGTTTCTTACATAGACAGCTCACATGAAAAAGTCCCGACAGCTGTTTTGGTGCAGGGAGCACTGTCCTCAGGGGAATCCAGACATGAAATGAAGCTTCAAACAAGTAATAGAAAAAAGGCAAAATAAGCCACTCACAAGACTTGAAGTATTCTAAATATATTGCCTTCCCGGCTACCTTAATTGTGGTCTCATGCCACCTTCCACCAACGTTTTAATCAGCAACTGTGATTTTCATCAGGGTATCTAACACTGAAATGATCACACATAGTAACACTGATGCGTATATATATATATATATATATATATATATATATATATAACAAGACATGGTCTGGCACTCTAGCCATTACTCAGTTACTAATCATGAACTTCTATCTTTAAAATAAGAGAAAGGAAAATAGTAGTAAATCTATCTTTAAAATAAAAATCAGAGAATTAATTACAAAATGTAAAATGTACAAACTTACGCCACATGTGTTGCGAGCGACCAGCCTCCGGACTGGAAGTCCATACAAAGACCGCCCCTCCTCTGCTCAGATACCTGCCAGGGGGCTGGCTGTGGGTGGTCATTGTCAGTCCCCCCTTAGAAACTCTGCTTTCCGAAATTGGGATATCTGAAAGTTCCTTTTTGGATGTCCCTATTTTGATAATGCAAAGTTTCATTTTTTTTTTTTTTTTAGAATGGGTGAATATGCCGTTCGGCATACTTCATCAATTCACCTTCAGAAACGGCGATATCCCTCCATGGCACCTCCACCGCTGGTATCGCCAGACCAAGGGACAGGTGAGTAACCTATCTGTGTGGGGTAGGGAGGGTTAGGGTCAGCCTGTAGGAGAGGGAGGGTTGGGGTCAGGCTGCAGGGGTGGGAGAGTTAGGGTCAGGCTACGGGAGATGGTGGGTTAGGGTCAGGCTGCAAGTAAGAGAGGGTCAGGGTCAGGCTGCCAGGAAAGGAGGGTTAGGGTAGTGAGAGGGGAGGATTGGGATAAGCATTAGGGAAAGGAGTGGGGGACTATTTTAACTCATTTTTCAGAGCACAGAGCTTTCGGTGCTCCGTGGATCGATTGCTATGCCTCATCGAGGCATAGCATTTGGCTTAGGAGATTTACAAAAATAAGGGTAACTCCCCAGAATTAGATGAATGATCCAGAACTTGACATAATAGAAATAAACAATACAGGAGACAAGCCAAAAGATTGATCACCACAGAGACAGTCAACAACCAGTACCAAAAAAGGATAAGGGGAAACTGATCCAGGACTGAGAGCAGACAGGAACTGGACACGATGACACATGACTGACAACTGGAACCCAGTACTAAGAGAACAGGACTGGTGGAGAGGCAACTACACACGAGGATAAACATATATCAGGGTAGAAATACACATAAGCAGTTACAAGAGAAGTTCCAGGATCCAGGCTACAGGGTACCAAGAAACCAGGGAGCAGAAGATAAGTGCAGACACCACAGAATCAAAGAGAAACAAAAGACAAGAACAAGTGAGACAACCAAGAAGTAGTGCTAGCAAGGCAATAGAAAAGAAGGACAAGGGCTAAACAGGAACAAAGTTCCTGCTGTACTTAATTTAAGGCAAACTGATAAAATTACTAGAGCATATAATATCACCAGTAAGGGAGAGTTCTCCTTGCTGGATATTTAAACACAGAACAGCCAGTCAGACCTGGAGAGCCTCCAAGCCCTGCTTGGTCTGAATCATGGCGTTAGGCACCGTCTGGGACCTGATAATTATTCTAGCACCTGCAGTAAAAGCTATGGCTGTGCTGTTTACACAGCAACTAGGATGCTTGGCAACAGCCATGACTGTTGACATCCAGCATTCTGAGAGAACAGCATCCTGGCTGCCTAGCAACAGTCAGGATCTAATCGAGCAGCAGCATGTAACATTCCATAGCTGTCTCTCCCCACCATGATGACTACTGTTTTGTGAGTTGTCATATAGGGGTTCTGCTTACTTACTCTAGTATTGTGTGATGGTGTTGATTGAGAGGAAAATGCTGGCCTTTCCAGAAATCTATCTGTACCAGGACAGTGTTCCAAAGGGATGTGGTTGGGTATGTCAGGCTTTTAACTTCAAGTAAAAAAGTGAACTTTGGTATCACTCAGACCACTAAGGCTGCAATCTAAGTGGGTCAACCAACAAGCTTATGATTATCAGAGCTTCAATCAGTAGAGACCCCACTTAGAGGATACAATAAGAGGGTGAGGAAAAGGAGAACAAGAAAAGGGCTTCTTAGGGACAAAAAAAAGTTTTGCTAAGCAGTCTATTAATACTTGGCTTTGTAATGTTTTCAAATGCAGATAAACCAACAAATAAAACTTTAATATTACCAACAGAAGTAGTCCCTGCAAGTAATTACAATAGAAAAAAGAAACAAGGGAAAGTAAAAAAAAATGAAAAAGGAGCAATGAAGAGGGATGAAAAGTTAAAGAGGGAAGAAGTTTGTATAGACCAGCAATTAATATATTTTTTTAATGGCAAAGAAAGCATGTGGACCATAACATGCATTTATGGTAATTATGAAAGCAGAGATATCTCTGAGGAGCCACAGTGTAGACAATCCCGGAGGAGATTTAAAATGGAATGGAACCAGATGAAGATGGTAGATAGCTAATAGATGTCACCACCTGCCATCCCAAGCTGTTGCATAGAAAAGAAAATTAAAAAAGGAAAAGGAACCAGAAAGTACAATAGAAACAAGAAAATTGCAGAATGAGCATGAAAGTAAAATTGCAGAAAGAAAAAAAAAAGAGAAAGAAAAGAAAAAAAATGTATATGTGTTCTTCTTATCTGATCCTGTCGGTCCTCAGTTATGCTGGGCCAACTTCCAATAATGGGCAGTGGAATCACTTAATATATCCTGAATATGCACAGGAGGGGCTGCCCATTACAAGATAGTAGACCAGTATCCACAATTATGGTTGGAAAGGACAAACCACAGTCACAATTGCAAATGTCCCACTTCAGTTTGGAAGATTGGAATACGTATATCAGCAGGAGTAATATGCCACACTCTCGAAAACAGAGTGAGGAGCCCCAGAAACTGGGTTCAACAAAGAGGATTCAAAGTGATGAGAGAGAGCAGCAGGACGGACCACAGCAATGTACTTGTAATCCTAAGATTCAGGGTCTAAAATCACTCCAGAAACAATTTCTGAGAATCCTATTAGCCATTTTCTGTTTTATTGAGGCCTTTGCAATAATACAGAAGAGCACAGCCATTGAGCTCACCATTTAGCAGAGCAGGTCCCAAAATAGCAGAATGTGTGGTCCAATCTTAATGGAAAAACCCCCACTGCAGGGTACAATATCTCGCAACCTCAAAATTCCAATCCTTAATGCAGGTAATCAAGTCCAGGTCCAAGAAATAATTCCTAGCAGAGGTGTTGACAGCATATCAAAAACCTCTCATACTGGCCTGGCAGAGATAGAAGTCCAGACAAATGATTCCGCGAATAGGTGACAGGTGTATGAGTATCAGACCCGGGAGGACAGAAGAACGCAGTCAACAGCACTACTTCCTTGAACGCGGGTCACATGACTGTCAACCAGCAGGTTCCCAGTGCAGCGCCTGGTGGTATGGGTGTGACAAAGGCATCCGATATAGGCCAAGCTCTGGGGAACAAATCAGCTATTCCAAGTCCCAAAGTGCACAATAACTAATAGTGTCTCCCCTCAGAGATGCTCAGTTGCAGACCTGGAGCTAGAATTATTAAACTGCGGAAAAAGTGGAAATGTTGCCAATAGCAACCAATAAGATTCTAGCTGACATTTCTTCTCCTTCTTCCTAGGTTGATCTAGGTCCTGGTTCCATACCACTTCATAGGGTTCCACTTTTTAAAATACAAGACATTAGCATAAATTTAGTAAGACATAATTAAGATGTTAATTCTGAATACATTTTGGTCTGTGTTTTATGCAAACCCTGCCATCAATATTTTTGTTTTGGTGTTCTTTTCTTATAGGGCTGGCAATCCCTATTTTGATGGTTCAAGGTTAAGCATAGACACCTGTGGTTGCTCTTGGTTGCCAATTCACACTCAGGGTTGTGCTCACCCTTTTTCTTTAGTATAATCTGAACTCATAGTAGAAATATTCTCTTTCAAGCTGAGTAAGCTTGTGAATTTTAATTTATAGGTATTGCGACAGAAAATAGAAGTGTTATCTTTCTTTCAAATAATGAAAAGGTTCGGGAGCAAAATCAGCTTCAAGAGCTAGAGGCACTACCCTGGACAGACAGAAACTGATCCATCTGGGGCTGATGTAAACAGTAAAAGTTCTTTTACGGCTGTCTCTGTTTCCAATAGGCAGCCATTTTAGATTTTTCTTTTTGAATGGGTGAGTATGCCAATTGACATACTTACCCATTCATTTTCGGAAGTGCCACATGCCGGACCCAACACACCCGCCACCCGCCGAAAACACCACTGGAGAGGTGAGTAACCTCTCCAGGGACTTTTAGATTTAGGGGAAGGGTTAGGGTTAGGCACTGGGGAAGGGAGGGTTAGGGTTAGGATCAGGCTACGGGGAAGGGAGGGTTAGGGTCAGGCTGCTGGGAAGGGAGGGTTAGGATTAGGGCCATGGAAGGTTAGGATTAGGGTCAGGCTGCAGGGAAGGGAGGATTAGGATCAGGCTGCAGGAAAGGGAGGGTTATGGTTAGGGTAATAGACGGGGAGGGTGAGTATTAGGGAAAGGACTAGGTTTAGATTCTTTACTTACCTTTTGCAGCACCGTGTTCAGTGCTCTGGGAATTGATTGCTTTGCCTCTTTGAAGCAGAAGCAATCAAGTTGACTGGGAGAGAATGGCCCTGTCAAAATAGATCCACAACCGGTGTAAACATGCCATAAGAACCATTTTATTAAAGGTAATACCATGTTAAAACTAAACTAATAATTGTAGTCACAAATTGGTGGGAGGAGGTATTTTTATAATTGTGCTAGAACTGCCAGCTTTCGACTTTCATTGTTTAGTTAACCCCCAGTAAAATCTTGTTAACTGGCTTCATCCTGCTCAATGCACTTTTATTAATCAGATTTTTCAGAAGGGTATTTATTTATTATATATTTATATTAACAGGCTTTCATAAAGCACCATCAGATTATGTAGCACTTTGCAATTTTAACAATCTTTATAACAATACAGACATGGTAACAGACAAACTGGGTAAAAGGTCCCAGTCTGCAAGCTTACACTCTTTAGGACATTGGGTATTATTGATACATAGGGGAAGGGCTATATTACACAATGGATCAGCCAGGTTAAAGGGTAAAAGTGCTCAGTGCTATGATCCAGTCACACAACAGTGTTAGTAGCAGGACTGAAGGGAATTTAATTATGGAAAGAAAAGTTTCCAAGTTTGTGGTTTGGCAATTGCAGAAGCCAGAAAATGTTTCCCTAATATTTTGTTCCCAATGTATTTGTAAAAGTGAAGGCACACTTTACGCTTTTACATGTAATAGATATGTGTATTTATATTTCACCAATTAAAATGACTTTTTTTATTTTATTTCCCTTTAATAAAAAAAAACACCTTTAAAAACATAAATTAATCCACGTTTTGATTGGTCTTCATCCCACAAATTGCAGTGTGTACAATAAAAGGTATTTAATGTCCATAGGTTTTATTGTGTTGATTGCATCTAAAACAACATTAATATTCAATCAGGGAAATGTTCTATGCCCTGTCTGTGGTTTAAAAATCATTAACAGATGGCTTCTGCTTATTTTGGCAAGAGAAAACAATAGCAAAATAAAAAAAGCACAAGTGATTCTGCCAATTTAATTCTTCAGTGTGTTATTACCAATGCTAACATATGGAACTGCTCCTTGATTGCTCTAAGTCAAACATCTTAACAACACTGTTGCCAGATTATCTCCATAAATCATCTACAAAATAAATACATTAATATTATGACACCAAAATAGCTTTTTGTCATGTCACAACAAAGCAGCAAAGTGCAGGTTAAAGGTTTGTTCGCTGGGCCTATGGAAGGTATGTTTACAGTTTCATTGTTTAGTACCAATCAGGATAAATCTTTCTTGACTGGTATAATAGGGTATGCAGTCCCCGGTTAGAAAATGCCAATTTCGAAAATCTCTATTTCGACCACTAAATTGCGAATTTTCGCTATTTCGAAAGTTCGCAATTTTGAATTTTCGCTATTTCGAACGTTCCCTATTTCAAATGTAATAGGTTATGAAACATGCACATTTCGATTGTATTTCTATTTCGATTGTTGTATTTTCGATTATTCTCTATTGCTATTATTCTCAATTTCGAACAATTCTATTTCATAAAGCTCCCTATTCAGAATATACTTCTATTTCTACATTTCTATTTTCGAATTTTCTCTATAACTCCCTATTCAGAATATACTTTTATTTCTACATTTCTATTTTCGAATTTTCTCTATAACTCCCTATTCAGAATATACTTTTATTTCTACATTTCTATTTTCGAATTTTCTCTATAACTCCCTATTCAGAATATACTTTTATTTCTACATTTCTATTTTCGAATTTTCTCTATAACTCCCTATTCAGAATATACTTTTATTTCTACATTTCTATTTTCGAATTTTCTCTATAACTCCCTATTCAGAATATACTTTTATTTCTACATTTCTATTTTCGAATTTTCTCTATAACTCCCTATTCAGAATATACTTTTATTTCTACATTTCTATTTTCGAATTTTCTCTATAACTCCCTATTCAGAATATACTTTTATTTCTACATTTCTATTTTCGAATTTTCTCTATAACTCCCTATTCAGAATATACTTTTATTTCTACATTTCTATTTTCGAATTTTCTCTATAACTCCCTATTCAGAATATACTTTTATTTCTACATTTCTATTTTCGAATTTTCTCTATAACTCCCTATTCAGAATATACTTTTATTTCTACATTTCTATTTTCGAATTTTCTCTATAACTCCCTATTCAGAATATACTTTTATTTCTACATTTCTATTTTCGAATTTTCTCTATAACTCCCTATTCAGAATATACTTTTATTTCTACATTTCTATTTTCGAATTTTCTCTATAACTCCCTATTCAGAATATACTTTTATTTCTACATTTCTATTTTCGAATTTTCTCTATAACTCCCTATTCAGAATATACTTTTATTTCTACATTTCTATTTTCGAATTTTCTCTATAACTCCCTATTCAGAATATACTTTTATTTCTACATTTCTATTTTCGAATTTTCTCTATAACTCCCTATTCAGAATATACTTTTATTTCTACATTTCTATTTTCGAATTTTCTCTATAACTCCCTATTCAGAATATACTTTTATTTCTACATTTCTATTTTCGAATTTTCTCTATAACTCCCTATTCAGAATATACTTTTATTTCTACATTTCTATTTTCGAATTTTCTCTATAACTCCCTATTCAGAATATACTTTTATTTCTACATTTCTATTTTCGAATTTTCTCTATAACTCCCTATTCAGAATATACTTTTATTTCTACATTTCTATTTTCGAATTTTCTCTATAACTCCCTATTCAGAATATACTTTTATTTCTACATTTCTATTTTCGAATTTTCTCTATAACTCCCTATTCAGAATATACTTTTATTTCTACATTTCTATTTTCGAATTTTCTCTATAACTCCCTATTCAGAATATACTTTTATTTCTACATTTCTATTTTCGAATTTTCTCTATAACTCCCTATTCAGAATATACTTTTATTTCTACATTTCTATTTTCGAATTTTCTCTATAACTCCCTATTCAGAATATACTTTTATTTCTACATTTCTATTTTCGAATTTTCTCTATAACTCCCTATTCAGAATATACTTTTATTTCTACATTTCTATTTTCGAATTTTCTCTATAACTCCCTATTCAGAATATACTTTTATTTCTACATTTCTATTTTCGAATTTTCTCTATAACTCCCTATTCAGAATATACTTTTATTTCTACATTTCTATTTTCGAATTTTCTCTATAACTCCCTATTCAGAATATACTTTTATTTCTACATTTCTATTTTCGAATTTTCTCTATAACTCCCTATTCAGAATATACTTTTATTTCTACATTTCTATTTTCGAATTTTCTCTATAACTCCCTATTCAGAATATACTTTTATTTCTACATTTCTATTTTCGAATTTTCTCTATAACTCCCTATTCAGAATATACTTTTATTTCTACATTTCTATTTTCGAATTTTCTCTATAACTCCCTATTCAGAATATACTTTTATTTCTACATTTCTATTTTCGAATTTTCTCTATAACTCCCTATTCAGAATATACTTTTATTTCTACATTTCTATTTTCGAATTTTCTCTATAACTCCCTATTCAGAATATACTTTTATTTCTACATTTCTATTTTCGAATTTTCTCTATAACTCCCTATTCAGAATATACTTTTATTTCTACATTTCTATTTTCGAATTTTCTCTATAACTCCCTATTCAGAATATACTTTTATTTCTACATTTCTATTTTCGAATTTTCTCTATAACTCCCTATTCAGAATATACTTTTATTTCTACATTTCTATTTTCGAATTTTCTCTATAACTCCCTATTCAGAATATACTTTTATTTCTACATTTCTATTTTCGAATTTTCTCTATAACTCCCTATTCAGAATATACTTTTATTTCTACATTTCTATTTTCGAATTTTCTCTATAACTCCCTATTCAGAATATACTTTTATTTCTACATTTCTATTTTCGAATTTTCTCTATAACTCCCTATTCAGAATATACTTTTATTTCTACATTTCTATTTTCGAATTTTCTCTATAACTCCCTATTCAGAATATACTTTTATTTCTACATTTCTATTTTCGAATTTTCTCTATAACTCCCTATTCAGAATATACTTTTATTTCTACATTTCTATTTTCGAATTTTCTCTATAACTCCCTATTCAGAATATACTTTTATTTCTACATTTCTATTTTCGAATTTTCTCTATAACTCCCTATTCAGAATATACTTTTATTTCTACATTTCTATTTTCGAATTTTCTCTATAACTCCCTATTCAGAATATACTTTTATTTCTACATTTCTATTTTCGAATTTTCTCTATAACTCCCTATTCAGAATATACTTTTATTTCTACATTTCTATTTTCGAATTTTCTCTATAACTCCCTATTCAGAATATACTTTTATTTCTACATTTCTATTTTCGAATTTTCTCTATAACTCCCTATTCAGAATATACTTTTATTTCTACATTTCTATTTTCGAATTTTCTCTATAACTCCCTATTCAGAATATACTTTTATTTCTACATTTCTATTTTCGAATTTTCTCTATAACTCCCTATTCAGAATATACTTTTATTTCTACATTTCTATTTTCGAATTTTCTCTATAACTCCCTATTCAGAATATACTTTTATTTCTACATTTCTATTTTCGAATTTTCTCTATAACTCCCTATTCAGAATATACTTTTATTTCTACATTTCTATTTTCGAATTTTCTCTATAACTCCCTATTCAGAATATACTTTTATTTCTACATTTCTATTTTCGAATTTTCTCTATAACTCCCTATTCAGAATATACTTTTATTTCTACATTTCTATTTTCGAATTTTCTCTATAACTCCCTATTCAGAATATACTTTTATTTCTACATTTCTATTTTCGAATTTTCTCTATAACTCCCTATTCAGAATATACTTTTATTTCTACATTTCTATTTTCGAATTTTCTCTATAACTCCCTATTCAGAATATACTTTTATTTCTACATTTCTATTTTCGAATTTTCTCTATAACTCCCTATTCAGAATATACTTTTATTTCTACATTTCTATTTTCGAATTTTCTCTATAACTCCCTATTCAGAATATACTTTTATTTCTACATTTCTATTTTCGAATTTTCTCTATAACTCCCTATTCAGAATATACTTTTATTTCTACATTTCTATTTTCGAATTTTCTCTATAACTCCCTATTCAGAATATACTTTTATTTCTACATTTCTATTTTCGAATTTTCTCTATAACTCCCTATTCAGAATATACTTTTATTTCTACATTTCTATTTTCGAATTTTCTCTATAACTCCCTATTCAGAATATACTTTTATTTCTACATTTCTATTTTCGAATTTTCTCTATAACTCCCTATTCAGAATATACTTTTATTTCTACATTTCTATTTTCGAATTTTCTCTATAACTCCCTATTCAGAATATACTTTTATTTCTACATTTCTATTTTCGAATTTTCTCTATAACTCCCTATTCAGAATATACTTTTATTTCTACATTTCTATTTTCGAATTTTCTCTATAACTCCCTATTCAGAATATACTTTTATTTCTACATTTCTATTTTCGAATTTTCTCTATAACTCCCTATTCAGAATATACTTTTATTTCTACATTTCTATTTTCGAATTTTCTCTATAACTCCCTATTCAGAATATACTTTTATTTCTACATTTCTATTTTCGAATTTTCTCTATAACTCCCTATTCAGAATATACTTTTATTTCTACATTTCTATTTTCGAATTTTCTCTATAACTCCCTATTCAGAATATACTTTTATTTCTACATTTCTATTTTCGAATTTTCTCTATAACTCCCTATTCAGAATATACTTTTATTTCTACATTTCTATTTTCGAATTTTCTCTATAACTCCCTATTCAGAATATACTTTTATTTCTACATTTCTATTTTCGAATTTTCTCTATAACTCCCTATTCAGAATATACTTTTATTTCTACATTTCTATTTTCGAATTTTCTCTATAACTCCCTATTCAGAATATACTTTTATTTCTACATTTCTATTTTCGAATTTTCTCTATAACTCCCTATTCAGAATATACTTTTATTTCTACATTTCTATTTTCGAATTTTCTCTATAACTCCCTATTCAGAATATACTTTTATTTCTACATTTCTATTTTCGAATTTTCTCTATAACTCCCTATTCAGAATATACTTTTATTTCTACATTTCTATTTTCGAATTTTCTCTATAACTCCCTATTCAGAATATACTTTTATTTCTACATTTCTATTTTCGAATTTTCTCTATAACTCCCTATTCAGAATATACTTTTATTTCTACATTTCTATTTTCGAATTTTCTCTATAACTCCCTATTCAGAATATACTTTTATTTCTACATTTCTATTTTCGAATTTTCTCTATAACTCCCTATTCAGAATATACTTTTATTTCTACATTTCTATTTTCGAATTTTCTCTATAACTCCCTATTCAGAATATACTTTTATTTCTACATTTCTATTTTCGAATTTTCTCTATAACTCCCTATTCAGAATATACTTTTATTTCTACATTTCTATTTTCGAATTTTCTCTATAACTCCCTATTCAGAATATACTTTTATTTCTACATTTCTATTTTCGAATTTTCTCTATAACTCCCTATTCAGAATATACTTTTATTTCTACATTTCTATTTTCGAATTTTCTCTATAACTCCCTATTCAGAATATACTTTTATTTCTACATTTCTATTTTCGAATTTTCTCTATAACTCCCTATTCAGAATATACTTTTATTTCTACATTTCTATTTTCGAATTTTCTCTATAACTCCCTATTCAGAATATACTTTTATTTCTACATTTCTATTTTCGAATTTTCTCTATAACTCCCTATTCAGAATATACTTTTATTTCTACATTTCTATTTTCGAATTTTCTCTATAACTCCCTATTCAGAATATACTTTTATTTCTACATTTCTATTTTCGAATTTTCTCTATAACTCCCTATTCAGAATATACTTTTATTTCTACATTTCTATTTTCGAATTTTCTCTATAACTCCCTATTCAGAATATACTTTTATTTCTACATTTCTATTTTCGAATTTTCTCTATAACTCCCTATTCAGAATATACTTTTATTTCTACATTTCTATTTTCGAATTTTCTCTATAACTCCCTATTCAGAATATACTTTTATTTCTACATTTCTATTTTCGAATTTTCTCTATAACTCCCTATTCAGAATATACTTTTATTTCTACATTTCTATTTTCGAATTTTCTCTATAACTCCCTATTCAGAATATACTTTTATTTCTACATTTCTATTTTCGAATTTTCTCTATAACTCCCTATTCAGAATATACTTTTATTTCTACATTTCTATTTTCGAATTTTCTCTATAACTCCCTATTCAGAATATACTTTTATTTCTACATTTCTATTTTCGAATTTTCTCTATAACTCCCTATTCAGAATATACTTTTATTTCTACATTTCTATTTTCGAATTTTCTCTATAACTCCCTATTCAGAATATACTTTTATTTCTACATTTCTATTTTCGAATTTTCTCTATAACTCCCTATTCAGAATATACTTTTATTTCTACATTTCTATTTTCGAATTTTCTCTATAACTCCCTATTCAGAATATACTTTTATTTCTACATTTCTATTTTCGAATTTTCTCTATAACTCCCTATTCAGAATATACTTTTATTTCTACATTTCTATTTTCGAATTTTCTCTATAACTCCCTATTCAGAATATACTTTTATTTCTACATTTCTATTTTCGAATTTTCTCTATAACTCCCTATTCAGAATATACTTTTATTTCTACATTTCTATTTTCGAATTTTCTCTATAACTCCCTATTCAGAATATACTTTTATTTCTACATTTCTATTTTCGAATTTTCTCTATAACTCCCTATTCAGAATATACTTTTATTTCTACATTTCTATTTTCGAATTTTCTCTATAACTCCCTATTCAGAATATACTTTTATTTCTACATTTCTATTTTCGAATTTTCTCTATAACTCCCTATTCAGAATATACTTTTATTTCTACATTTCTATTTTCGAATTTTCTCTATAACTCCCTATTCAGAATATACTTTTATTTCTACATTTCTATTTTCGAATTTTCTCTATAACTCCCTATTCAGAATATACTTTTATTTCTACATTTCTATTTTCGAATTTTCTCTATAACTCCCTATTCAGAATATACTTTTATTTCTACATTTCTATTTTCGAATTTTCTCTATAACTCCCTATTCAGAATATACTTTTATTTCTACATTTCTATTTTCGAATTTTCTCTATAACTCCCTATTCAGAATATACTTTTATTTCTACATTTCTATTTTCGAATTTTCTCTATAACTCCCTATTCAGAATATACTTTTATTTCTACATTTCTATTTTCGAATTTTCTCTATAACTCCCTATTCAGAATATACTTTTATTTCTACATTTCTATTTTCGAATTTTCTCTATAACTCCCTAAACATTTAGGTGAATGCATTTTTCGAATTTTAGCAATTCGGAGAAAATTCGCATTCGCAAAAGAAAATTCGCAATTCGAATTTTCAAAATTGGGATTTTCTAACCGGGGACCCACACCCGTATAATAGACAGAATTCTGTCCTGCATAATGGTATGCTAGAGGATGACAGGGTATTTAAAGGATGACATTGGCCATCTGAAACTGCTATTGTTTTAACTGTCTGCTTTATAAGAGACTATAGAAAAGTATAAATTTGTTATAAGGAAAAGTAAGTAAGAATGGAAAAGCATTCCTTTATATCAGATCACTTGAATGTTATTTATTAATAAAGTATAGGACTACATTTTACCAGATCATCCAGTCTCACAAAATGTGGCTGTTTTCCATGTTTTGCATTCGGAAAACACATGCATCGGGCAACCACGTCTGTGTGCACTTCAGACCTCCAGCATGGATATGGAGCCTCAGGATACAGACTTCCATGCTTGAAGTCTTTCTGATGGCGAAGTGGCTTGGCTCTGCAGCAGCAGGTACCGCTGGTACATCTTGTATAGAGCTGTACATTAGTGGGCCAAAGTGCAGGGAAGGACTTCCCTACGCATCAACCCACTGTTTTGCGGTGCCCCTCCCCATGTGACATTATGGGTGACATCACACAGGACAGGGCACCACGGATGTGTCCCGGGTCCCAAATTTTCATTTTCTAGAGGTTGCCATGATGGCAGGAATGCTTAGTGGGAAGGGGTAATCTATGTAAATAGTACTGTTGAATTTGTGCGCAATGCAATTATAAAATAATAGAAGTCCAATCTGACCACAACTGTGGTCCATCCCACAAAAGATTTATTCCAAAAGAGTCTTATCCAAACATACATCTCACACCAACAGCCAGCGCGTTAGCACTAACATGAAATTCACTACAAAAGCTCCTTCAGGTGTGGTACCCCTGAAGTGCTGGATTGGAAGCTGTGGGCTACAGGGCAGTGTGAGGGCTGTTGCTAGGAAACAGCCAGCTGATGCGTGAGGGCTGTTACTAGGCAAACAGCCAGCCAAAAGAGGCACACTAAGTGGCTTGTGAGGTTTCTAGAAGGATCTGGGAAAAAGATCGTTGGAGTTGGCAGTTGGTGTGAGGGACAGTCAGTGGTAGAGGGCAGAGACAGCTGAGAGAGTGCCGAAGAGTTTGATAGAGGGAGAAAGCATTAGTGACAGCGGTACAGACAGGCGATAGCAGAGACAGCTGAGAAGGAGGTGTTGGATACAGCGGTGAGCAGAGTGGTTCAGCCGAGGTGACAGAGAGGTTGGAGGTGGCAGTAGTAGAGCAGCAGTATTAAAGTGCCTGGTGTATTGTGAGGGAAAGGGGATGCTGCTGTAAAGTGCCCGAGGTATCGTAAGGGAAAGGAGTCGCTGTGTTAAAGTGCCTGGTGTATCGTGTGGGAAAGGAGCAGCAGTAATAAAGTGCCTGGTGTGGCGTGAGGTGAATAGTTGATATATTAAAGTGCCTGGTATTGAGAAGGGAAGGGCTGCCAGGCCAAAGATACTGGGAGAGCGAGCAGAGAAAAAGCAGCTGTGGAGCAAGTGTCAGTATTAGATAACAGAAATGAAGATGGAGAGGAGAGTGAGAGGTAGAAACGACAAGAAGAAGGTGAAAGAGAGCTGTAACTAAAACGGGCAAATAGTACAGTGTAAAGTGACTCAGCTAGACTAACTATTCTGCAAGACTTTATTCCCAATTTGCCCTGAAAGTCAAATAGTAAGACTGTGCATGCCTGTTTGTATCTTCTTTGGGATTGGGATTGATTACAAAACTGTGTAATGTGATTGTTTCTTGAATGTAAAGAATTTAAGGGGGGAAATGCAAGTAAATTGTCAAATGGAAATTTAAATTGTATTAGAAGTGACTATATAGGAATATATATATTAGCTGTTATTTAGGTGAAAGAATACTGGGTAGTGGTTGTAAGTCTAAAATGATATATACATATAAACTGTTATTAAGTTGCGAGAATCCTGAGCAACAATTGCAACTAGGTATATTGAATAGAAATTGTAATTGTCAGAAAATAGTGAGTGGTGAGAGGAGGGTAAAAACGTAACTGTTCTAATAAGTGAAGGAAAATCTGTGAAATTCGCAGTTGTTACTAATAGTATAATTTCATATTAATTGATTTATCTCTGTAAATTGTGAACTTTAAGGCAGATGCCCAATTTATAAGAAAAATATTCAATTCTGTATTGTATAACTTTATAATTTCCATTAACTAAAAGGAAAAGAAAGAAAAATTGACTAGTTCCTATCAGTAAAGGAAACAATTTAAATAGCAAACTGTTGTCTGTGTTTTCTCTGAGATTTTCTTATCCTATTTCACCTCTCTGCAATCTCCTCTTTATTTGAACCTGAAACATTTGGGGTGTTACACAGGATCTGAGCCTGGTCCATTTAACAATAAGGATCAAAAGAAGGTGTTTTGTCCTCTTGGTAGCATATTTTATTTATTAAGCATACATAGCACCTTCATGGAAATATGATTGGAAACCTGTTTTCTAATGAGCAGAATCTTAAGAGGAAAAAGCCAGCGATGGTACGCAATTGCACGCGACTGCGTGTGAGCGTGTTCATGGTCTCCCGCTCTTAGAGATCCTTTGTTCCCAACCATGGACAAATTACACTATGTTGTCCTATGATATATATTTATTTATTATTTTATATTTATATTTGACTTCTACAGCAAAGTAAGGACATGTTTAAGCCCTTACTCTTTATCCAGATTTCCGAGCGTCCTCATTTTATATGGGGATGGTAGGGACATCCTATCAAAACCCTTTACATTAGAGGGGAGTGGCCTTCTCTCGCCCAATGGGAGTCAGGATACAACAGGAATCCGGCTTCAGACCTCCGCTGCCGCTGCATGCGGGACTCAGAGCCCAGCAGAAGCAGAGGTCTGTACATGGTTCTGTATCTTTGCATCAATGAAAGAGTTATAAGAGTAGTTTATCTGTGTATGATCTGTCGTGGGTTGTGCAGACTGAGTAGAATGATTACTGCTGTAGGTGTTGATGCTGTTATAATTTTGTAGTTGTTTTGTGGACCAGGACCACAATAATCAGTCACTTGTTGTGTCTGGTTGTCATAGTTTCTTGGTGTATTCATGAATTCTTCATAGTAAGGCAAATAGTCAAAAACAGTCAAAATGATCCAAAACTCTTTAGGAAACTATAGGTCTACTATGTGTATTTTGTGTGTAGAAATGATGCATTGTGTGTATCATACCGCTTTCATCACCAAATGATGAAGGGTGTTGTAGGGTATTGAAGGGTGAATTTCCGTGTGAAAAAAGCCATGTTGTAAGTCCATTTCTTACATGGGGAAAAAAAAATCAATGTTAAGCAGCCTAGCGAACCGGAAAGGAGACACACAACTACAACTGGAGCAAGTGGAATTTGGATAGTAGTTGTGTGTTCTCCTTTCTGGTCTGTGGGAACGCAGGAGGACCAGAAAGGAGACATACAAGTCCTACGAAATAACGTTGCTTGCTCCGTTTGCTGTGCATGGCTCTCGGCTGATAGATTTGTTTACTATTGCCATAGCAATAGTAAACAAAACTCTCCAATCAGGTGTCTCTGTGAGGGACCCGAGATAAACCCTTTTTTTTCCCGGGTCCGAAAAGGGATGTTTCACATCACCACCAAATACCTGGGTTTGAGCCAAGACCCGGGTTTCAGGTTTTTGTTGGTGATGGGAAAGGTGTATCAAACTATATTATGCTTGACTGATACATTATGATACCCTATATGGCCAAAAGTATATGGAAACCTTCATTTTTTTTCTCACCATACATGCAACAACCATTTCTACTTACATTCATGTAAACAGGCATGGAATCTCAGTCGTCAAACATTAGGAATGAAATGCATTGTGCTGACCAATTTAGTAAAGTAATTTGCATCATTAAGTGCCACTGTGATACACATGTTGGAGGGTAGCTGGTTTCCCAAAAACTTGGGATTGCCACTTAAAATTTGGGGGTCTCCCGAGTATACTTGAAGACTTGGCAAATAAAAATGTAGAATGTAAATTGCTCAGTTTATGGCCATAGTCTACAACAAAATTTGCTCTAAATGATGCCTGTAATATTTAATTTAAAAAAAGAGCATTGGTATAAGCAATAATGTTGAAAGATTTTGAATGACCTGATTTATGGATATATGTTGTGTTTTAATAAAAAGTAATAATAAGGTTGTAAGCAACAGTTTAATAGTTAACTTTAAATGTAAATTCTGGTGTTCATTAACAGGAGTTGGAAACATGTCAACAGACAATTCAAATACACACTAAACATACTAAACACAACAAACAATGCAAGTTCTGCTTCATTTGTTAGGTGCGCAACATCAAAGTAAATGTTCTTATATATTAGCCTACATTTACAAGGGCCATTAACATTTCTGTGAAGAGGCGAAACCATGGCAATATTTAAAAGAAATAAAATGTATTAAAATATGGATCACTATATTAGATGGGTGAATGCTAAAGAGTGCTGAATAATGTACGTCTTCTTTAGTATCATGCCAGTCGGGGCGCATGAATAATATATACACTGATTAGCAAGGTTATTCATATCTTTCACACCAATATACCTTTAAAAATTGGTAACTGAAACTATGGCAGATTTATTCTGTATTATTTACTGGAATTGAATTCTAATTTGTGTGATTGTGAGCCTTGATTGTTGGGATTGTAATGTCCATCTTAACTTTTGTTCAGTGCACTCATAGTACACAGTAACATTGGGCCAGATTCAAACCTCTGGCAGTTTGCACGGAAGAGGAGAGTAACATTGGTTTCATCCAACAGAGCTGATCAGCGTCTTCTCATCCTCTCATTGCCTGGGGAACAGGACTGAGGTCTGCTGAGAAAAATTGCAATTGTAAGATATTAGGTCCTGTCACTTTAGTAACGGACAATTGCTGTATTAGTTAAAGCTGGACAAGTCAGGATTTATTTTTATATTTCAGTAAAACGTTGCAGCTATTTGAACCAAAGCACTAGACTGGCACGCCAATGTTTGGCAGCTACATGGGAAAGTTCTGCTTTTTGCCCAACCATACAGCATAGAAATACTCAGTCTGCCCAGTTAGTCAGATCCTATTTTACCATCAATTTAGTTTGAGACTAAAGAGATCCTTATATTCATCCCAAGCATGTTTAAACTGTTCTACTGTGTTAGCCTCAACCATCTCAGAGGGGAGGCTATTCCACTTATCAGTGAAGTAATTTTTCTGCACATTTCCTCTGAATCTACCACCCTCCAGTTTATACACATACCCTTGTGTTCTATTACACATCTTCCTATGAAAAATGCCAACTTTCTCTAGCTGATTACACCACTTTAAATATTGGAAAGCTACTATCATAAGCCCCGTTCCCTTCTCTGCTCCAAGCTACGCATGTTTAGTTCCTCTAGCCTTTCTTGGTATGTTTTGTGACACATGCCATGGACCATTTTAGTTGCTCTTCTTTGCATAGTCTCTAATGTATGTATGTATTTCCAGACATATGGTGTCCAGAACTGAACACAGTATACTAGGTGAAGTCGTGCCAACGATCTATAAAGGGGCATCACTACTTCTCTCTTTCTGCTACTAATTCCTCTCCCAACCAAACATCTGACTTGCCTTTCTCATTGCTTTGTTACATTGCATGCCTACTTTTATGTCACATGAAATTGTGACTCATAGATCCCAATTTCTCCTCATTAGTTTCTAATGTAATGCCAACAAGTTCATGATTTTACATCACTCATATTGTGTATCCCTCCTGGTGCGTCTACCCTGTTACATATTTTTGTGTCATCTGCAAAAATGCATATTTTCCCCTCGATACCACAGGCAGTATCACCAATAAAGATATTAAATAGCACTGGTACAAGTACAGAACCCTGGGGAACTACACAGGTTACCTTATCACCCCCAGAACGGATTCCATTTACTCCAAACCTCTGTTGTCTATCTTGTATCCAAGATTGTATCCATGCAACTATCTCTGAATCCAATCCCAAAATTTCCAGCTCATTTAACAATTAGTGATGTGGCACAGTATCAAAAACCTTTATAAACTCTAGATAAGCTATATCTATAGCTACAGTAGGTTCTTTACTACAGATACACACCTAAGAAGCGACTGCTTCTTAGGTGTGAATCCGGCCCATAATGAGCATATTAATTTTTCCCACTGCTCTTGCACTCCTTTCATATGCCTCTACTCTGCCAAAGAAAAATCACTTATACTGTACATAAACAAGAAAGACAGCTGCGCTTTGGGATGGGTGTTCTGGAATACAAATTAAGATCTGACAAAACTCCAGCTGCTTAAACCAGGGTTGACCAAACCCTAAAATGAAGAACAAAGAAAAATATGGAAGCGCTCGGAGTATGGCAAATTATTTATTATACCACCAGATTATTCACAATAAAAATGTATATTATTATCATGCACATTTAGGTATGCATATGAGCTAAAAACTAACAGCAATAATAACCAAATGTCATAGAAAGGACCAACAATAAAATATAAGAGCTCTGTATATGATTTATATCTTATCCAAAAATGGCTAATAATCATAAGACATTATTGAGATATATATAAGCTATATATAAGTGTGGAATGGAATCTGTGCACGCAGCTTGCTGCTAGTCTCCGGCACAGACCTCTACCTTGCTGAAGGAGCGCCACGAGTTGGTAACTATTAACACCAGGAGACCTCATATTATTTGCCGTTTCTCTGATTGTTGCTACACTCTAGAGCAGTCTATTGATATCTAACATTGTCAAGTTGGATCCCATAACATTGTAAAGGCATTGCATAGAAGTGATTCCCTTTGGGGACTGAGTCCATCAGACATTGCTGCTTATGTCCCTATAAATCATCCTAGTGACTTTATAAATATCAATACAGATTTTTGGGAGTTCTTTTTAATCATTTTTTAAGTTATTTTTGCTTTTAACTGTTATGTCTTATGATTATTAGCCATTTTTGGATAAGATATAAATCCTATACAGAGCTCTTATATTTTATTGTTGGTCCTTTCTATGACATTTGGTTATTATTGCTGTTAGTTTTTAGCTCATATGCATACCTAGATGTGCATGATTATAATATACATTTTTATTGTGAATATCTGTTGCAATTATAATAAATTATCTGCCATACTCCGAGCGCTTCCATATTTTTCTTTATACTATACATTTCCTCATATTCACAAAGCCAGCCCTCCTAAAAATCTAGCACCCTTGTGTGGTACTTGTCTCTCTTAGGACTCTATTTGCAAAAAACGATTTTTGAAGGCGAGATGAAATAGTTTCATCTTGCCACGATTTACCCACGATTTTTTGGTTTAAATCGCGGTATTCACAAAGATGCGATTTTATCACAATTTAAATCAAATCACACGAGTTGCTGCGATTTTGAAAGGGCAGTGTTTTATATAATAGATGACGTCAGAAATGCTAGAGCACCAGTGTAACTGACGTCATCTATTATATAAAACACTGCCCTCTAGCGACCAAATGGTAATTAGGAGCAGCACCGAGGAAGGAGAGGTGCGTGTCCCGTCGTGTCAAGTGGAGAAGAGCCAAGAGAACCGGACCAGTGACTTCAATCAACGACAACTCGTGTGGTTTGATTTTAAAAAATTGCATCTTTTTGAATACTGCGATTTAAACCAATACCGATTTTGTAAATAGAGCCCTATGAATAAGTAAATAGGAAGATATGCAGAAATAGGTGGAGGGAGGCTTTTAAATCACGCAATGAAGGCGCGGTTATGCACTTGCGTTCCTAAATAGACGCCCTACGCATTGAAATGCGAAACTACAGTTAAGGGAGCCCTATGGCACTCGTAAGTCACATACAAACCTGAAAACCGGGGGCGTGCCGTGGGAGTTTCATTGCTATTAGTTGCGTATATTTAGGAACCTATCGCGTTCTTAAGTGTGAATCAGGTCTTAAGTCTTATCATATAGTTTCTAAAGACCTTGGTTCTCACAGATGCCTAAGAAGTTCTATCAGCATGGCTAAGGCTTTCAGCCATGCAGCACTTTGGTTTTACACACACAAAAACACATGTCAAGTATATTGACATGTGTTTTTGAGGGTCAGGGACGGCCGCTTACATTAAAATCGCACCTCACAGGATGCGATTTTTCTTTTGTGATTTCAGGTCGCACTAAAGGCGATTTCTTCAAATCGCCTTTAGTGAATACCACATTTTTTTTTTCTATGTTTAGAATGGTAAACATCTGGACGATTTCTGTCCAGCGATGTTTGCCAAGGCGATTTTTTTAAAGCTATAAATTATGCGATTTGACCCATTGTGAATACCGCGGTGTGAGTTTAGAGAGTCAAATCACACGTTTTTTGTAAATGAGTCCCTTAGTCTTTATACTAAACCATACTGCCTGATGATCACTGGATCCTAGTATCTCATCTACATTTACGTCTGAGATTCTGTCACCATTTGTAAGTACCAAATCTAAGATGACCTCTTTGCGATTATGTTTGAGAAACATTACCCTGTAATGAAAAGGGGCAGATCCAGAATTGCACTTATACCATTTTTAAGGTGCAAGTGTTAACCTAAACAATACTATATTAAACAGCAAGGGGAGGAAAATTTTAATTGTCAAAATAACATTAGAATTGAGAGGTAAAGTTTCTTAGCTTAACTCTAATTTATAGATTAAACATAAAGCCATACAATATTTAAGTTCTATGTGCAAAAAATAAAGTATTTTCCATGCGAAAGAATAAAAATTTATTAGCACCCCTTACTTTGCAAAATGGTTTAACCGAACTGTACACTTGCACCTGTTTTGCCCTTACTCAAAAATTCTGGATTAGCCCCAAATTGCTCCCATTTCTAGTGGATCTTGCTAAAGACACCAGTTGAAATAAAGTAGATTTAAATCTGCCATAATTTTTGCATTCCCTTTTGATGAGATTTTAGCAATGTCTTAGACTCTTAGCATTTGCACACATAGCTCTAAGAGGTTGTGTTATGAATCCCTTTATTTTTCCGTTTCTTATCATTGCTAGGTATGCCTATTTTGCTTTTTCTGTTCTCTTTTCCATTAGTTGTAGTGGATATGGTAGCTGTCATTATTGCCTGGCCACAGGGGAAACTGCTATTTTTTTTATTTATTTCACTGTCCCCTCTTCTAGTTTAAATTGTTCCTATAGAAGCATTCAGGTACTCTCTTTAAGTTTTAGTTCCCATATAAGATAGGTGCAAGCCAACCCTTTTATACAGGTTTCTGTTTTTGCCAGATGCCATGGCTATGTTTTATGAAACCAAATCCTTACTCATGACACCATTTCTTAAGTCGCAGATTGAAATTACTAATGAGCATCATTCAAACTTTTTGCAGTACTTTAGAAAAAAGGTCACAATGCTTGCCACCTGCTTAACAGCAGTTCTTAATTTTCTAAATTTACCTTTACAGCTACAGTTCCAGCATTGGCTAAGTCTTTAGTCCCAATGAGCCTAATCCAGACCTACGGGCGCCTTACGGCTGCCTGAGGTCTGTACGGCCGTCATTGTAGCGGGGAGAGCACTCCCTGTACTTTCCCCGTTGGCGGGCGGAAATCTGGACACTTACGTGTCCAGATTCCTACTCTAACTATTACGATCAGCTTTGTGGCCTTGCTGTTCGTAATAGGGCTTCCTCAGCCCCGTTCTTTAATTTGCATGCCTATCTTCGCCTTGACGGAAGCCCCCTTTTCGTAACAGCTGTCGGTTGTAACTTAAGATATGGCCGCCGGCCATTACGCCGCCGTATGAAGGTTGTGCGCATGTGCACAACCTTCAAAACAGGGAAATTACGTCAGAGCCGGCCGTAATTCCCTGGGCGACCGTAGGCCTGGATCAGGTCCAAACGTGTATAATGACATCAGCCTTCCTTTCCTTCTTCGCTCTCTATAAAATATTTAAAATGCACTTTTTATCTCATGGAGTTGTAGGTCTCGACAAGCATTTTACCTGATTCTTTATTTCAGAACCTCTTTTTCCAGTTGGATACCCTTAACTATAGAATCCTCCTCAAGATCTACAGTCCTTCTCAGAGATTCCCTTTTCCTGCCACTAGAGTCAACAGATTTTCCCAACATGTTCTACATTACCTGTTATAGTGTGCTCCAGCCCTCCAAGTGCAGCAGAGTAGAGTATTGCAAGAGCATAGCTTGTGCAATGTGTCCTTGTGCAACTCGAACCTTCTTACCAGCATTATTCACCATAGTCTATCCAGTATACCTCCTGGGATCTCTCTGAGGCAATGGTGGCCTCAAGGATAAAGACATCCTGCATATCTCAATTACAAAAATCAGTTCACTGAAATAATTAAAATAATGGAGTCAAATCCAGTTCTAATCTAGTTCTAACTCCTAGATAGTTGTAAAAATATTGCTTTAAATGTCAAGGCAATGCACAGCAGGTTAAAACCTTTGCAGGTGATACTAAATTTCCCTTTAAATAACAGACAGTGGACTAATCAATTAAAACTACCAAAAGCAATTACCATGCCATACATGATCATATAGCAATGACTAATGGTTAGAAGGTCATTGGCCCAGATCCAGAACAACGTCTGCTAGCATATTAAAGCTAGCCAGAGCCGTAAAATCGCTATTTTGTATCTGCACGTGGCAGATGTTGCGGCACGTAACTCTGAATGTATGTAACATCCTAGTATCAAGAGTGTAACTACGAACTAAAGGTGCGTGCCAGCCAAACATCACCCGTCATTATGCTTTGTAGGCGGAGAAAGGCATTTAAATAGTACAGTATGGGCATGCTTAGGCACGTATGTGCAGCCATTACGGCCGACAGGAGTTACGCTTTGAAAAGTTAAGGTAGGGTTTGGAAAGCGTAAAATGGAAAAAGTACGTACGACCGAGGGGAGTGCCTAGGGGAGTGCATAGTAATTACGATAGCATAAATGCGATAGTGAAATTTTCGTCTGCCTCTATTTTGAAAATAGCATTATTTTTGGTGAAAAAAATTAATTTAGCGTTAGGCTGCAGGGAAGGGAGGGTTAGGGTTAGAGTAATTAAATGATAAGGTTAGAGTAATGGAAAGAGAGTCTTACGGTTAGGCTGCAGGGAATGGAGACTGGGGGTTAGGCCACAGGAGTCTGAGGGTAGGGGAGTTTTAGGGTCAGGCTGCAGGGAGGGGAGTCTTAGAGTTAGGCTGCAGGGAAGGAAGACTAAGGGTCAGGCTGTGGGGAAAGAAGGGTTAGGGTAATGTAAAGAGAGGGTTAGGGTAATGTAAGGAGAGGGTTAGGGTTAGGTTAATGTAAAGGGAGGGTTAGGTTAAGGATTAGGATAAGGGTTGGGATTACATTCATACTTACCATTTGCAGTAGGTTCTTTCTGCTTTCATCGGCTGAGAAAAAAAGGACCTTTCCAAAAAGGGCTGCACGCAGCGGCGATCCACACTTTTTTGAAACATTGCTTGTTCTGTGTGCGTTTAGAAGATTGCAGACCCAGTGAAAATTTGAGGAATGATAGCAGTACTGGAGGGAAGAAGGAAGGAGGGGGACAAAACCCTCACAGCAATTCTTCACTGACTGAGAGTCAAAACTAACCTCACACTTGAAGTAAAAAATATGGAAAACTTTATAAACCTTTACTGAGTGATAAAATAAATAATATTAAATATTTTAAGACTAATTTCACTGCTCGACATGTTTTAAACAAGAACATCCTTACAATAATATTTATACTACAGTATATTATTTTGTGCTAGAGTATTGTTGAAAGGTATAATCCCCTAAGGGAATCATGTGCCTTCACATTATGAAATCTGCTAGCTAATAATGGTATTCTAAAGAATGGCATACAGAAAACATGCAGCACATACGCAATGGGCCAGATCCAGACCTATGGCCGCCAGTGATTTTCCGCTAGCGGAAAATTGCCCATTAGTACTTACTGCGCGCAGCAGATTTTATGGCACATAATTCAGAGTGTACAGGCCAGGCACGTAACAGCAGCGTAATAACGCACGAAGGGGCGTGCCAGCCATACGACACCCGTAATTAGGCTTCGTAGGCGGGGTGAGGCATTTAAATCATACAGCATGGGCGTGCTAAGACACATAACTACGTGCAGCCATTATGGACACCAGTTGTTACGCATTGAAAAGTTAGGGTAGGGTTTGGAAAGCATAAAACGGCAAAAGTACATACGAGTCATGGGAGTGCCTAGGGGAGTGCATAGTAATTACGATAGCGTAAATACGCTACGCGTTTAAACGTAAAGGGAGCGTAGGTCTGCATCCGGCCCAGAGTCTCTTCCAGAGAGATTCAGAAACTGGCTCTATGATAAACCTAGTAAATGCACAGGGCAAAAATGGTAAGCAATGTACCTGTGACAGTTTTAATAAAGTAAATAAAACTGAAGTACTTGTCAACACATTAAATTAACACATTAAATTAAATTACTAAAATGATAAACGTAAATTATTTAGTTGGTTAACTTTATTACCTATGTCCCATACAGCTCCACCTTACCTCTGCTATATGCCTTACTGCCACATGCAATACCAGAGAAATTGGTAACCATGGGCCTGATCCAGACCTACGCCGATGCGCTGTGCTTACTAAAGCACAGCGTATCAGCGTTCACTTTCCCCGACACTCCCCCCTGTGCGGGCGTATGGCCCTTTCCTTACGCCGGCTGAAGGCTACCCTAACTTCAGCCGGCGTAAGGAAGGGGTCATACGCTTGCACAGGAGCATATGGCCGCCAAGCCTGCCCTCCCACCCTCATTAAACTAGCTCCCCCGCCCACCTACACTAACCTGAATAGCCGATCTGCGCATGCTCTCCGGCGTCGCTATGGCAACGCCCGATCGTGGATCAGGCGTCCGTAGCAGCGCCGTAGGGACGCTGGAGGGAACATCTGCCCGGTGCATGCGCAGATCGGCTTTTCAGCCGATCTTACGCTTATGCCCGCCATCCTAGCGACGGCAGGCGTAGGTCTGGATCAGGCCCCATGTTTCAGAATTGGTTTTATATTAACTCAATTCTTCCCCATGGGCTACATGACGTTCTCATACTGATGTGTCCCACTTGATCTTTCCTGTAATCAGGAAAGATCCAGATACAGAGATTTAAAACAATAAACATCACACATAGGGCCTCATTCATTAAGCTCGATTTGGGCTAAATCGCGTGATTTGGAGCTTAAAAATCGCCAAAGTGGATTCATTAAGCTCCAAATCACACGATTTGATTGTTTTTTTAATCGCGGGTGTAAAATTCGCAATCCCGACTTTTTTCCATTACAAACCGAATCACAGTGAAATCGCCTTTAAATCACAAAAAATTCAATCGCAGCCAAAGAGGTGCGATTTCATTTTTTGAGCCGATCGCGACCACCAAAAAAACATGTACGTATAACAGACATGTGTTTTTGTGTGTGTAAAAACCTAAGTGCTGCATGGCTGCAAGCTGTAGCCATGCTGTACTGATGGAACTACAAGGATCAGCAAAGCTGAAGGGACCGGTGAAGGTGTTGATGATGAGGATGGGTTCTGGGGCTGGGAGGAGGAAGTGACCAGTAATGGGGTTGAGGCATCAATTAATAAAAAAATGCACAGCTCATGATTGGAAAAGGAAAGGGGCTGGAAAAGGGGATGAAGAATGAGATGGGGATTTGTCCTGGAGAGGGACTGAGGAAGGAAATTAAGAATGGGATAGGGATTGGGCATAGGAATGTGTTGGGGAAGGGGATGAGGATGGTGGTGGAGGTGGTGGTGGTGATACGGCTGGAGCCTCATGCTTTGGCACTCTGGGTTGCCCCCAGCTCCACATTTGACGGTTCCTCCTCCCTATGTTTAAAATTTTTTTTATTTTTATCAGTAAAAGTTTTAAAAATTATTTAACATCTGCTAATGTGAGTAATCTATTATATTAAAATGTAGGCCTGTAATTGGAAATAACTTTTTAATATCTATATATTGTAAAAAAAAATATTTTAAATAAATATATATACCGTATTTTTCGGACCATAAGACGCACTTTTCCCCCCC
>WWET01003028.1:185551-198809 GCA_011038615.1 Limnodynastes dumerilii
GATTTTAACTGGATTAATTTATTTCATTGGATTTGTATGTAATTACTTGTCTGCTTGTGAAGTGAAAATGACAAACCAAGGAGGCACAATGGCAACAGTCAGCCAGTCATCCAGCAGTGCATAACTATGGCCCTGATCCTGAGCTACGGCCGCCGTCGCTAGTACGGCGGCCGTAGCGCTAATGCGCATGCGCCGGGCAGATGTTGGGCGGCGTTACTATGGAAACGCCCGATCTACGATCGGGCGTCCATAGTAGCGGCGTTGGGACGCTGGAGGGGACGTCCTCCAGCGTCCCAACGCTCACGTTACTCCAGGAGGGCGGGGGGAGGTAAGTAAATGAGGCTAGGGGGGCGGGCTAGGCGGCCATACGCTCCTGTGTGAGCGTATGGCCCCTTCCTTACGCCGGGCGAAGCTAGGGTAGCCTTCACCCGGCGTAAGGAAGGGGCTATACGCCCGCACAGGGGGAGTGCCAGGGGGAGTCAGCGATGTAACGCTGAGCGTTAGCACGCTCAGCGCTACATCGTTGTTCAGGATCAGGCCCAATGTGAGAAATACCCACATGGTCTGATGGGAGGTGGCAAATGGGCAGGTCTTATATAGGACAGAAAATACTATTTATAGTAAATATAAATAGAACAGAGCGCTGGGTACTAAAGGCTACTGAAAAGGCTACTGAAAAACAAATGTAAATACCATCCAGCAGCTTCTAAGGGGACAACCTATATAACAAGAAGGACAGATATATAAGAAGCGCTATGGATATATATGAAAATGTATTTTATAAAATAATAAGATATCACAAGCAAATAATTAACTAATAGTGGGAGATCATACAGCTCATTAATACCTTGCTTACAATTTAATGGCACTTGGCAAAACAGATTGATACATATAATAAATATAATGATATTAGAAACTATTATATTACGCATTCCAATTTCACTCTCTGATGAAATCATTCTAGCAACAAAGAAACGCGTTAGAGGTTTATATATATTTGTTAAAGAGACGTTATCAGCTCATATCCACAAGTGAGTCTAACCCGGCTTAATTGACTCTTTTTTTTTCTTTTTTCCTGTAGATTTCCAAGGAGGAGGGAAATTAACCTATTATTTAGGTGCTGCCATGGGGAGGAGGAGGAATCTCTATTTTCTCCTGTCATGCCCCATTAATATGGACACATTGTAAAGATTGTATAAGTTACTCTCCAGATGGTGCCTCTGACAGTAAATGCTACATTAAAATATATCCTGGAGTGGAGGATCTTTGTTTGCTGCTACCAAAGCTATAATCCCCATACTATAGTGATCCCAACATCCTCTCATGGTATTTGTTTACACTGATTTACGTGTAACATTGTAAAGATTGTATAAGTTACTCTCCAGATCTGTATGGATCTTTTGCTAAAACCCAAATAAAAACAAGTAAACAAGTTTGGTGCATTGTTGCCTGGTATACAAACACATTTACAATTATCATATTTATTTTAGATTACTTTAATATTTATTTCAGCAACAGGATTGACTCAAGATCCAATAGTTAACATCTCTGCTGTTCTCCTTTAAGATTTTAGCTATAATACATTTTGTTTGCATATTAAATGTTTTATCTTATATCTCATCTACTATAGCAACCGGTCAGATATGTACTTTGTTCAGTCTAAGTTAACAGTGATGAAAACTGAACTCAATCTGTTTTCTCTTGGATATAAACAGGGTGATCTGAGGTTATGGAATGAGTCATTTTCTTATAGGGAAAATTAAAAAATAAACATTGCAAACATTTAAAAAACATTTATTGGTTTGTCACTGTTTCCACCCAAATGGTAAACTAAGAGGTTACTTACAGATGATCAAGATGGCCATGTCTGCTGGGGGCAAAAAAAACATTTAAACCATCCTATAAGAGGAGATAGTTTTATAATATTCCTCAGTGAGTGCAGTTTAACAACATTAGTGTAAGATGCAAACAGGGCACTTAATGACATTTTCTCATGTGCTGCCACTGTCCTGAGCTACCATTGGTCCTGGAAGTAAACACTTTTTGTATCATTATATTTATTAACAGGAGAATCCACTGCTGTTGTCCTCCATGGGGCTGATCCATGCACCATGAACTGCACTTACATCTTATGAAACGCACAACTTTTATGCAATTGTATATCTGAAAATAATACATTACTGTTGATAGAAATGACATCATTTCAGCAATAAGACTATGGGTCACTTCATTCCTGCCATGATATACATATTACATACAAAATATAGAAAAGCTTTATTTTTCAAATAAGTGAATCAAAACACAATGACGGACATTCAAGTCTGGTTTGAGGTTTGTAAAGCCATGCAGCAATGTTGAAGGTAGCCTAAAGTTTAAGAGATCACACAGTTAAACATACCTGCCAGCTATCATAAAAGATGGGAATGCCCTTATTTTCTACTCTTTTCTGTATCCAGGTAGACTTAAATACCCTCAAATATGCCTTCAATGCACACAATTTTCTAAACTAACTTATAACATGACAATGCTAAATTATTGAAATTTCAGCAATGTTAAGGAACATTACTTTAAATTACAACTATCTGTATAAACATTTACTTTCCAGTTGGGTCTTTTTCATACCATCTTCCAAACAATGTTGTACTTAACAATGGGTGAGAAGAAATCCCAGATTGACTAATAAGGCGTCCATCATTTAACACCTAAGAGAAAACAAGCATCATGATGAAAAAAATAAATAAAATCATATATTTTAACTTTATGCATTACATAGTCATAAAACTCACAGAAAAGTGTATGTTCAATTATTTAGCACAATATCTGAAAAAGTTTTAAAAAAATCAATTGTATGATTTTTCAAAATAATTGTCACATGCACTTGCTGTAGGGGGAGAGGAGTGTTTGAATATTTGATCCCTGCAAAAGGGAGGTGGAAATATTTCCCCTTTAAAGGCATCAAGTAATTTCTTTTTAGAGATATAGGAACTTCACACTTGAGTGTGAAATAAGTACGCACGGATTCGCAAATAAACGCGTCTAAGTTGCAAGGCAACACCCATGTCACTCCACCTCACACTTACGGATTTTAGCAGACTTCCGCCACTATAGAGCAACCTTAATGCTAAGTGCATATATTTGTGCTTAAGTTGCTTAGGTACATGCATACTTTCCTAACCACGCCCATATTAGGCCATTTAAATGCCTCCCCCCCACCCACTTTCACTTAACTTCCTATGTACGGAGGACTGGCACGTCCCTTCGGACGTATCTCTCGAAGCATGGATTTGAAGTCTGTGCCTAATGGATTTCCGTGCCAAAATCCTACGTAATTTGTGTAAAAAAAAGTGACTACGGATTCGCAGTTTATCCAATCCTAAAAATACGCACAGGAAAAGTAGCAAAATCATAAGTGTAAATACGGTCCATATTTCTCTTAGAAACTCAAAGCACAACTATGGGGACTAAATTTGTTCCTAGCTATGCTAACATCTACATGGGGAAGTGAGAACAGATTTGTATATTTACCAATGAGCAGCTGCTGGCTCAGATAATGCAGCTGGCATAACCCATTCAATTCACAGGTGTTATACACTTTTTCTGTAGGACAATATATGGGTGACATCAGCTCCATTGTCTGAACTGAAAAAGCTAATTGGTATAAACAAACATAAAATGATTTCTGAACCCATAGTCAACTTTCCCCAGCAGATGGGCCTGCCATGCATGCAATTTCCAGCAAGTATGGCCAAATCTTCCCTGATTTTGTAAAAGGTATAGATTAGCATCGCTGTACTCAGTTTCTCTTGTGTTTTGATTTGCACCATTATTTATCCCTGTCTCCCACTTCAGTTTTCTCTGTTTTCCCCTCCTTGACCTGCTGTGTACCTGCCACATAATCCTATCCCCACCATCACGGGCCCAAGTGCAGAGCAGGTCCCAGTTAGTCCCTGGGAGTAGCCATGTAACATATACTATACTAATGCATCTATAATGCATCTTAGCTGTTTTTCTTTCCAAGTATCTGAATACTAAAAAATTGATAGCCTTTAAACATTTGTTTAGAGTTTGTGGGGCTGTTTCTATTGTTATATTGGCCACACTGAGTTCCAAGTGCAACTGTAAGCAATGAACTAACCACTTCTATGGAGGCTAGGTTAACTATAGGTTTACATTTCTATAATTTCCTCAGGATTATCATGCACATTGTCTAATGTTCACTCTGACAATACCAGGCAGCTAATGTTTCCAGTGCAATTCACAACCCAAAATAGATGTAACTTTAATTTTCTAGTTTGATTTATTTTTATATTTTTTTTGTTGTCAAAACCCAGCAACAGCTTAAGGGTGAGTACTTACTTTAAACATATTTGGAGCCAGCTGAACATCAGTAAGCAGAACTTCTGGGAATACATAGGAAGTTGAAAAATTCCCACAAAGAGAAAAAGAGGCAAATCTCGTTGAAGCTGTCTCTACAGATTCTCCACATGATTTAAAATCTGCGCTTTGACATTTCAACAGTGTGCATATCTGAAATGTATAAGTAGAAAAATGTATTAATATCTTCAAAATTTTACTATTCTAAACATCAAATCTAATTTTAGTAGTGGCATTATTTTGCTTATGCTCAGGACTTAAAATAAAATGAAAACATATACATAATACCAGGCATTTAGGCAAGTGCCCTATTTTACAGCAAGATATTGTAGGATAGAGTATTATATCTATCTGATATAGTGATGAAAAAGATTTCATAGCCTTTTTATTCCCATACAGAATGATGTGGGGTATAGAGAAACTGAACCCAGGGCAGACGAAAGCAAATATTCCTCTAGTCTTGTCAGGGTCGTAACTAGGGGTGTGCATAGGGCCGGCCACTCAGGATACCAAGCTTAAGAGGGGCAAAAGTAAGTTAATATTTAATGTTAAATTGGTTTGGAATTCAGGGTTGAGGGCACCATTTTTCCTTTTTGCCCCTGGCACTAAAATTTCTTGTTACGGCTTTGAGTCCTTTGTCCAGGGATGCCATCGGGAAGGAGGGGGGGGGGCAGCTGGCTCTACTGATGGGCTGAGAGCTGTTCATTAGTGGGCCAATGCCAGGGAAGAACTTCCCTGTACACCGACCCATTGTTAGCACAGGTGATGATGTCACATAGAGGCAGAGTCCCGCGGATGTGTCCCAGGCCCCACATTTTCTGATGACGACTCTGCTTGTGACTATATTTTGTTTCCTTTCTAAATAGACTCCAAAGTGTAAATCTGCTCTCCTTGCTGTAAAACAAGGCAACTGACAGGATCCAGGATCCCATGACAGGTAAGTTTAACTAAATAGCTAAAAAGGACAGAACTGATGCATTAAGTGAGGAACCTGGATCATCTAAGTAGCTTCTTAGTTAAAATTTGTAAATAGACCCCATTCTGATTTGGTGGTGCCTTTCAGGTGTTGCTAAAACATGGGTTAAAAAAAACCTATATTTTACACACATATAGTAGCATGTTTTACATAGAAAAGGGGCAATGTTTTTCTGCTAGAAATGCAATTTAACAGACATAAATCCATAATACTTTGTATTATTTCTTTAAAAAACCAAGCATAATTATCCTTTTATTTTGTGGGTTTCATTGTGCATTTTCTATTTAACTTTTCAAAGAGTAATATTAATTTAAAAAAAATTACCTGTAAATAGTATTCCCCTTCAACCAGATGTAGACCATCAAAAACACCAAGTACATATACCTCGTCACTCCATTTTTCAAGCATTGTATAATTTAAGTGACAACAGAGATTATTTTGGCAAACTGTATATTCTCCTTGAAGATCAGTTAGTTCAGTGAAAGTGTAATTATCAGCAAAAAGGTACCCATTGAAGACATTCCTACCAGAAGTAAATCTTTCAATGTGAGAGGCATACAAGTTCCATTTGGTTGAAGAGTATGTTGACGAATTCCGTGGATGAGACTTGAGTTCAGAAATAATCAGGCCCCCTGATTCATTTTTCATGTTATAGTAATATGGTACAACTTTTTCTGGTGAGAAGATTCCACTGCCTAAAAACAGGAAATATTCCTAGAATATTCATTAGGAAGACTAGAACACATACTAAACACCTTTTCTAATATACAGATAAAAACCTAAGTCATGGCACTTTTATTTGTACATCTGTTTACTCTCAGATTCTGATTGTTAATACATTCATAGCTTTGCCTTTGGACTGTTAGTGCTATTTTTGTGCTATAGTTTTATCCTTCTGATATTGTTTTGTAGCTTTGACCTTTAAGTCTTGTCAAGTGCCTAGTTTGACAATACTTGTCTTGTCTAGTCAGTCTCCTGTTAATCCTACTATTCTATCTTGTTGATGCCTTTATAATGCTTATCTGGTTGTGCACTAATGATTTTAATCATGTATTGTAATGTTTTATCCCCCTGTCTTCACTATTAGTTATGTGGCATTCCAGCACTAGATCAAATTTTTTGTTGAAGGTTTTGGGTATTTTTGTGGGTTTTTTTTCAAAATTCTAGGTGCTCATATGTCATATGTCATAGCCCAATAAAATTGTAGTTAGTAATTACCAACTACTGCCTTGCTGCGCTCATCATATTCATAGTCTATATCGCAGTTCATCAAATAGACCAGTTTGTGGTTCCGTTAAATAATATAGAAACCAGTGGTGTTTTAAAGTATAAAAATATGGACAAATAGAGCAGTAGGTAATTCTGTTTGTTAGTATAAATCACAGTGGTGCTTTATCAGAAAAAGATTGCACTCACCGCTTCGGGGTATCGTCTCTCACTGTCGTCTCTCAAGGGAGAACTGTCCTTCACTGGGTCATCTCACTTGTTCCTCAATTTTTTATTTAAAGTGACATCTAACTTAACTATACTTGTTAGTTAATAAACTACATAACAATATTTTTTTTCCTCTTTCCCAAATCTTAGCCTTCTGTATTATTTCTCATCCAATTTCATTTGCTTACCTGTCATTCTCATGCTTGTATTATGGGTATTAGCTGAGAGAAAGTTTACACCCATCCCCATGGCCCAAGATGAGTGAAATTCTATAGCTGTTAAATGAGGTAGAAGGTTCATCCATGCAGTGGGGAATAAAATACTGTCCACATTGTGCTGGACCACTAGTGCAATAGCTGGGTTATAGAACAGTACATCAAAGCAAATGAAGATGCCAAACTTTCCAAAGGGTGTCTCAAATGTCACAAGCTCAGGTTCACTGGGTACGTTAAACTGGGTTTCCCCAAGGAAGAGATTATACTGTAAAACAGGTGTAATATTTTTTTTAAATAATGTTATTAATTTTTATAACTTTTACAGTAAATATTAACATTAACTCATTATTTTGAGAATTATAATAGTACTGTATTGAAATAGGATTACTCAGAATGTATTAAATAGGATAAGTAAAATTACTGTCCCGATCTTTATATAAATTGGCATATGATATTCTGTATCATACATTTGTTTTTTCTTCAGTTGTCAAAACAAAGGTGTATCAGATAAGTAAATGCCAAGTATTGTAATTCCACACTTATTCAATATAGGATATGCTGCAAATAACAAAACTACTGTAATCACATTTATTACACAAAGAAACCATACCTTGTGGTAGCGTGCCACTAGCTTTCCATTAGAGTCATATACAACAGCAGTGTTATAGTTATATTGACCATCGGAGGGGCATCCATTGTCAGAAATGTTACATAATTTTTTATCTCCAATATTTGCAACTACATAAATTGAATTTTGTTTAGCCATACAACTCAGTCTTGTCTGAACAGGTGCTCGACCAAATCTAAAACATTGAAGTATATTATTATAGTCCAGGGCTCTACAAATGTATTTACTTACACTCCTAGGATTGCTTATATATATTTTTTTGTGTTTCCTATATATTTGACCTGGCTCCTACATTGCAAAGAAAGTTTTTGAGCCCTTTTATTGTTGACACAAATCTATTAACCTAGTTAACCCAATCTTTTTTTACATTAACATATTTTGACTTCATCTTATGTTTGTAAATGACTATAACCATTAAAAGATGATAAATGTTGAGATAAAAAAAATATAAATACAATAAAAAGAATATATGCAACACCAATATATAATAACAATATATTTAAACTTAGGGACATAAACTACATTATTTGCAAAACAAAACTTCAAAATCAAGGTTTTGTAATCAACAAGAATGTTAACCATGAAATTACATGATATATAAACAAATATAAGAAATAATTAAAGAAAGTAACCGCACAGTTAATTTAGATAAGACACCTAACTCCCCAATCCGGGAGGTGCAACCTATATAGTTGTTATAACAGTTAAATATACACAAAAGTAGACCACACATAGTCCAAAAGACAACTATTTTAAAAGTGCACCTTTAAATAGTTGCCTTTTGGACTATGTCTGTGTGGTCTACTTTTGTGTATATATAAACAAATAGGAATAGCAAAAATAGAATTTGATGAAATTCTAATGAACTTAGAACAATCATTATTTACTTGGCTGCAATTACAACAGCATATTAATGTTAAAACAGAGTAAAGTGGAAAAAATTAATTGAGACGAGCACACTGAAAAACAAAAATGCTTGGAAAATGCTTGTCTCAATTGCCATGTATATATGGAGCAGAAAAGTTACACTGTTCTACTGCACTTCAAAACGATGTATTTTATTATGCTATCATTATAGTCCGATATGATTTTTTGCTTTAAAATTGTTTACTCGATATTTGCACTATTTGTGAGTTTGTTTCACAAATCAATTAATTAATTTAATTATTTATTGACAGGTTTTTATTTAGCGCCAGCAGATTAGTAGCGCTTTACAATTTTTAACAATTAGTATAAACAGAACTCAGTAGGTACAAACAGACTGGGTGGGTAAGAGGGCCTTACACTCTATAGGACAGTGGGTTTGATATATAATATAAGGGCAAGTGCTATATATCACACAATGGACCAGTAAGGTTGTATTGTGCTCAGTGCTCTGTGTGAACCAGACACACAGCAGTGTAGTAACAGAGATAAGGGAATTTAGAATAGACAAAGAGAGAGCGTTTGTGTGTTAATAATCTAATAGAAAGGCAAAGTGACAATAGAAAGGTCATAGCGTACCTTGTGGGATCAGAGCATGGAATCCAATTGACTGTAGGATCAGGAATATCTTCAAGATAAGGATAAATTGTTTCCCTGGTAAATCTCCATCCATAAATACCATCTTCTGGCGTGACAATCAAATGTGCACCCTTAAAAGGAAATACAATTGATATTTCTTAAGTGTAAAAAGAAACGAAAAGTAGAAAAAAAACCACATATGTAAGAAATGCTTTGTTACACTAAATATTATATTCCGCTTCCATGGATTAATTATCTGGTCTACGAAATGTATATGAGACTGACCATTACCTGAATTATTCTCCAAGGAGTTAACAAGTAGGCTCCCTTTCTGCTAAGTCACATTTTTATCAATACAATTGCCTTAACCTTTCACCCACAAATCAAAATAGACATTTTAGTTAACAGTTAACCAAGTGGTGACAAAGGTCCTTAATACCCCATAATAACCATCAATCATCTTCTCTTTTAAATGACACAATAAATGATGTAAACAGGACACATGAGACAAGATTCAGAGTTTCTAAATAACATAGTTTTGCCCAGGTGTAACTTTTCTCTCTTATTTTCAATCTCTGAATCAGGGCCATTGTTTTGATGTATTTTATATTTTTACTGTATGAGATTTTATAAAAAAAATTATGATATTTAAATCAAGCAAACAAACAACATTACAGCTATAATGGCAAGAGAATAATCAAATATAGTGTTATGGGTTGATTAGGTAGTTCCCTTTGTCTGTATTATAGGCGTTATAAATGTACAATAACCTTGTTCTTGACTTCTCTGTCTCAACCATTTTTATTCATTCTTTTGATGAATGCACTTTCTGTCTGCACTCCAGACCTAACTCATTGTATTGAGCGTATACAAGTTGATATATTGGAAGGTGATGGGAAGGAATAAAAGAAGATAGAGAAAGCCCATCAGACAATCATGCCAGCATTTCACTTTGTTTGATGCAATGTACAGGTAAGTTATGAACTTGTATCACATATGCTTCACACGGTCCTATTGTTATACCCAACAGTTGTATCAGGTACTTTTAAATGCTTTATTGTACTGTGCGTAATAAGTATTGCACTACTATAGTGTTGATCATTAAAATGTGGTATTTATCATCCATTTCTTCACCCTGCTAAATTTCTATTATGCCCAATAAACTTGCTTAAACACTCCTTACATGCTTACTTTCTTTTTGCTCAAAATAAAGGGACCTCCTTCAGTTCTAATGTCACAGATATTGTGTCGACTAAGGTCTGTTAACAATTTGATATTTGCTTAATCTGAAGGGAATTATTTACTTTTCCTTCACCTATCTGCTTTTCTGTCAGTTGCTCTCTACTTGAATTACTAGGAAAGCTGCATCTCCTAGGTCTTCAGTATAGTATATTCCTATTTATGCAGCCTATTAAACTGCTGTGTCACTGCTCATTTTGTCTGCTTTCACTTCTACAAACCCTATAGAGCAGAAGCGTATCTACTCTTTGGTCAGGATGGCACTCGCTAGTTTTGCAAGCAAAAGGAGAGGGCGCTGCCACTCGCAACCAAGAGGTAGAATAGCAATGTCAGTATGACTGCAGGCTACAGCCCAGCAGATGTATCAGCATTGGACTAAATCAGCTAAAGGCAGACCCTTTCTAGTCATGACCATGGGCCTGATCCAGAACTATGCATAAGATCGGCTGAAAAGTCGATCTAAGCATGGACCGGGCAGATGCTGCCCGGCGTAGCTACGGCAATGCCCGATCAACGATCGGGCGTCCGTAGGAGCAGCATAGTAACGCTGGATGAAGGTGGGCAGGGGAAGTTAGTTTAATGAGGGAGGGAGGGCTTAGCGTACCAACGCTCCTGTGCAAGCGTATTTTCCCTTGCTTAGGCTTAGGCTTAGTTAGGGTAGCCTTCAGCCGGCGTAAGCAAGGGAAAATACGCCCTGCACAGGGGGAGTGTCTGGGAGAGTGAATGGCGTAGTTTTGGATTAGGCCCCATGTTACAAGATCTCCTCTTCAGGTGGAGGAGTCAGTGTTTCCTGTCTCTGCGGTAATGTTGCTTCTGTGAGAAACTATTGTTATTTTGCAGTGTGTGTGTGTGTGTGTGTGTCTGTGTGCATTATAGGGTGAAGTGTTTATCTCTGTGTATTGCAGGGTACAGTTTGTTTGTCTGTATGTATTATAGGTTTTTTTTGTGTGTTATGGGATGAAATTTGTTTATATGTATTATGGGGTGCAGTATTTATTATGGGGTGCAGTGTGTGTGTGTATATGTATGATGTGGTGTTGTGTGTGTATAATAGGGTGTGTAATATATATATCAGCTTCTTAGGTGTGAATCTCTCTCATAACATTCAAAGAAAAGAAAAGATAAGGAGAAAACAATAAAAGATAAAACACTGATTTGCATTTAAAACATAACTGACACTTTAAAGAAAATGCGACCTGATAAGCAATATTTATAAATCAGTAACAAAATAAAATACTGTTAGGGACAACTAACAGACTCTCCAGTAAAATACACATTTATTTAAATACAGTTAAACAAGCTGTTAAGACTTCAGTTATTTACGTATAAACTAATCAGAATAACCTTCAGTGCGGCTGTCTTCACTGCCTCTTCCAGAATATCCATATTTCTATTCATTAATGCCAAGGCTTCCTGACTGGAGACAGGTGTTATTGTATCATCTGGAAGTATAACAGCATGTTCATAGACTGCAGCAATAAACTTGTCCAAAGTTTGACATTTAGCAGCAAAAAGAAGCACAAAAAACAGGACACATGTATGGACCATAGCGGAAGCCTCTCCGTCCGTGGAGAAACTGTTTACAAGCTTAAAGTCCTTAAAGCACTTATCAAACACTTATGCTATCTCTGGGTTCAGAAGTAATCCTCCTACTTATATAGCAATTCTAGACAGATGTTGCATAACATAAAACAGGATACAAAATAATAATTAACTGACAAAATGTGTGTAACCCCTGTTCATTGTAAAAAGAAAAAGCAGTAAAACTGCAATGGACAGTGCTTCCCAAATAATTATATTAAATGCTGTGTTAATTTTACCCATCAGTTTCAATAGTTCATTTCAACCATTCTGAATATAATTTATATGGTTTCAGTGTTTGACTTAGTCTCATATTGAGTGAATATATATAGGTTTTTACAGTGGGCCACCTGTTGTCCACATTACCAGCAGCTTTTTCTTCTTTTTGATTATAATTATTTGGGAAGCGCTGTCCATTGCAGTTTTACTTCAATATTTGGGTAATACAGCTTTAAAAATAAAAAGCTACAGCGATCGTTAGCAGCTTTCTATCTAATTGCACATATATATACTATTTACCATATTGTGTCTTAAAATATAATAATAAATAGAAACTGATGGGTATTGTTAGGTTTTTATGTTTTATTTATTTTTTCCATTTTTTGTAAATTTTATAAAATGTACTACAACATTTTACACGAATTTCACGGCCAGTCAATCAGCTCTCTGCTGATCCAATTAAACAACCAGTTAAATAACAGGACATACTGCTTAGGCTTTAAAAAGTTCCATACGGGAACGAAACGCGTTGCCTTGCCGTTCACTGTCAACAGTGCTCCGATATTGCTTCCACATTGCTTCTACCATTGCCTCTAATACTGTTCCAGCTCATCATATTACACGTGGATTGTACAAGCAATTAGAACGCTATGTATAGAAAGGTACCTTTCTTAATTACACCAGCACTACACGGGATTATACAGCAGAAGTGCCTGCACTGCGTTCCCCGTGGAGGGGGACGGTTGTGACCGCTCCATCTGCTGCTGGGACTCTGATCTATGGGCTCCTAATCGTGAATGTTCTGGTAATTACTGTGACCACTCATTCATTACATCCACTGTGTTATTGTGTCATTGGGCCTGATCCAGAGCTACGAAATTGCTGTCCGACGGGCGAATGCGTACGTTCGCCCGTGCGAATAAACAAGCACGCCCCTAACACTCCCATAGTAAAGTACCTGCTTACGGCGGCTATACCCTACACTGGGTACGACCGCCGGCCGTACGAATTTTCGCACATAATACGCTGAGCGTATGGGCTTAGCACGCCCATACTGTACAATTTAAATGGCTATCCCCGCCTCCCTGT
>WWET01003029.1:0-10338 GCA_011038615.1 Limnodynastes dumerilii
TCTATGAGTTATAGTTCTCTTACCTGCTTTGATTTCCTCCTCTCTCTTTTTCTTCCCCTCTGCGGAGCCTCTGCTTTCAGTATGGGAGCTGCGTTGCCATAGCAACACATACACAGTGCCTGGACGCAGCGGTTCGGGCGCTGTGTATGTGACTCAGTACGATGTCCGGGAATAATACTCTTCTACAGTTACATTAAATATCAGCGGCGTGGAAATAGTATTATTCTCGGACATTGTATAGTCTGGGAATGGGACACCTCCGGACTCTGGTTGCCGGTCTCAATGACCAGACCCTCCAACATGACCCATTCCATTAGGTCCACAATGCTCTGCTCCTGAGCTTCCAACTGTCTATTACTCAAGGAGATCCCAGAGGGAAGCCATATATGCATACGGGGGTGGGGGGGCTTAATGATGCGTTTTATTCAAATCTCGTCATTAAGCTCCGCCCCTGACTATTAATTACCCCCTTTAAGTTTAATAGGGATGGGGGCAGGGCTTGATTATGCAAATTGCATCATGTAGCACTAGGATACTAGTATTGCCAGACAGGGGGGCAGGACATGAGACCATGGTTTTCATAAAACTACGGGCCTCAAGCCCTCTGCGGAGATTTGCAGGCAACCCTACTATTACCATGGTAACCACTTTTATTGAACAGAATATGTTTTTTAAACATCAGTTAATTCATTAAATTCAGGTGAGTGACTGTTGGAAGCCCAGAAGCGGAGTCTTGTGTACCTAATGGAATGAGTCATGTTGGAGGATCTGCCATTCCCGGACTGTCCGGAGTAATCCCGGATGGGTGGTCTCTTTTGCCCTTCGCCTCCAAGTTGCTTGAACGGCTTGTTTACAAGCGTCTAATCGGTTACCTTTCTGAAAACTCCATTCTGGCTTCCGCCCCCTGCACTCCACTGAAACTCCCTGACCAAGGTCACAAATGATCTCCTTTCTGCCAAATCTAAGGGCCACTTCTCCCTTCTCATACTCCTGGATCTATCGGCAGCCTTTGACACTGTTGATCAATCTCTCCAGCTCCACACCCTTCACTCCCTCGGCCTCTCTGGCTCTGTCCACTCCTGGTTCTCCTCCTATTTCTTGGATCGCTCCTTTTCTGTAGCAACCTCTAGCTCCTCCTCCGCTACTACTCCTCTTCCCGTTGGTGTCCCCCAGGGCTCAGTTCTTGGTCCCCTTCTGTTCTCGCTCTACACCTCCTCTCTGGGTGAACTCATCAGCTCCTTTGGCTTTCAGTATCACCTCTATGCCGACGACACTCAAATCTATATCTCCTCCCCTGACCTCTCCCCTGAAACTTCTGTCAAAAGTGTCAGATTGCCTCTCCCCCATCTCCTCATGGATGTCCGAGCGTTTTCTCAAGCTTAACATGGACAAAACGGAAATTGTAGTCTTCCCTCCTTCACGTATCCCCTCCACCCCTACTATATCTATATAGTCTATATTATCTATATTACTATTGGCGACTCCACCATCTCCTCCTACACCCAAGCCCGCTGCCTGGGCATCATCCTGGACTCCTCTCTCTCCTTCACCCCTCACACCCGTGCCCTCTCACTGTCCTGCCGCTTTAATCTATGTGACATTGCTCGCATCAGACCCTTCTTAACAGCAGACGCCATAAAAACGCTCATTCACTCTCGTGTTATCTCCCATCTGGACTACTGCAACATTCTCCTCTCTGGTCTGTTCTGCACCCCTACAATCTATACTAAATGCTGCAGCCAGACTCATCTTCCTCTCCTACACTGGCTTCCTATCCCTTTCAGAATTCTCTTCAAGCTCCTCACCACAACTTACAAGATTCTCTCCTCCTCCGCTTCCTGCCACTCCTCCCTTATTTCCATCCACACTCCCTCCCATCCACTCCGCTCTGCTGGTGACCGTCGCCTCAACCTGATAACTACCTCTCACTCCCGCATCCAAGACTTCTTCCGGGCCGCCCCTCTCCATTGGAACAACCTACCACATCCTATCAGGCAATCCAGCACACTCCAATCCTTCAAATGCTCCCTAAAAACCCACTTCTTCAGGCTAGCCTACCCTTCCTCCACCCAAGCTTACCTGCCCTCCCCATCTTCATCCCTGTCTCCTGTCTGTTCACCCTCTCTCACTTAGCATGTTAGCTCTTATGAGCAGGGTCCTCCTTCCTCCTGTCATCACCCCTCTACCCTGTCCTCATCACTTCCCACTTTTTTCTACTGTTTATCTCTCTCCTTATTCATCTGCTCCTACACACATCTCCAGCATATTTTTCCTAAAATATTGTGCCGCTATTTTTTTGCATAAAAATTTGCATAAATTGCGTCTCAAGCCTTGTCCCCATACCGCCATATTTTTCTTCCCAATGAATGATGCCCCCCCTTCGCTACTGTCACTGTTTTCCCTGTCTGCGAAGAAATAGAGAAATAGAGAATTTTACTAACCAACACATTAATAAGGGAGGGAAAATCAAAGGTTATATATCCTTAGCCCCGCCCTTATCCAGGGCTGTTTTTAGGGGCAGACAAGCCATGCAATTGCACGAGGCGCACCCCTAGGTGACTAAAAGGGGACGCCCAGTGCCCCCTTTCGGTCAGTCTGCCCTCCCCCACACATAGATCGCGGCTCACACAGACGACCTGTACTGGGAATACAGGGCTCATATGGGAGAAAAATGTTTCACTGGATAACACGGCCTCACATGTGAAGCAGCCTTATTCATGGAAATAGAATTGGTCATACATGGCTCCTACGGGAGTACAGTCCATGTGAATGATGCTCGCAGGCAGCTTCATTCCAGCAGAGCCCCGCAGAGGAAGGAGGAAGAGGGAGAAGACTGCAAGGATGAGGAACCATTACAATAGGGGCACAAATGGAGGCTGCACACAATAGGGGCACAAATGGAGGCTGAACACACATAAAAGGAGTAGAAGAAGATGGCTGGGGACATACAAGGGGATGAAAGCGAGTGGCTGGACGCTCTGGGCTCTGGAAACAACCCTGCCTTTATCCCACCCAGACCACCTAATAAGCATGCCCTGATTGGCTATTCCCTTTAGAGGCGGAACTAGCGAGTTGTGGGCCCAGGTGCAAAAAATATGCTTCGTCCCTGATGATATCTCAGGTAACCCGGGGGGAGCTTCGGTGGTGCGGTGAAAATGGCTGTGGGCCCTTGTATCAGCATGGGCCCCCGGTTCCATTGCACCTGTTGAACCAATGGTAGTTCCGCTTCGGATTCCCTTTGACCCCCAGATTGCCTGATGCCAGTAACACAGTCGTGTTTTTAGGGGCCTTCGTGCCTATCTGCCGTTCAGTGTTCTATATAGATGTGAATAGACAGATGAGCTGCTTTGAGTAACCATCTGTTCTGCATGTAAGGCCGATGGGACACAGCCCTGGATAAGCCTACAGTAAGAAAATGCTGACAGCTGTATGTGAGAGCCAATGCTCAACACATGATAGAATAAGCCCGAGCATCACCGAGCTGTGTCACCAGTAATAATTCCACGCAATGGATTCTTGCTTTTTGCAGTTATATCTTACAACTGAAATGTTTATATATTAACCACAGCTGATGTAATGGTGGTTGTTAAGGAGCATATCCAGACTTCCAAAAAATGAGAGTAATCCGATGGCAGAGATTGAAAAACGCCGGCTCTCTGAGATTCCACATTGGAACGCACCCTGTATAATGTACATTTAGATCTGCAAGATTGTTCCCTGTACTATTCATTCAGCAAGACGAGCGCTAGTGGCAGGGATAAATAGCATACAGCATGAGAGGGCCCGATGTATCCCAAGTCTACATAACAGTGTAATAGTGAAGCTGGTCAGTATCTGTGTAATAATATAATAGTATTAGAGATGAGAGGTGATAAATAACAGAGTAATAGTGTCCAGCTGAGTCCAGTCCAGTCCAGCTGAGTCCAGTTCAGTCCAGCTGTATCCAGTCCAGTCCAGCTGAGTCCAGTCCAGTCCAGCTGAGTCCAGTTCAGTCCAGCTGTATCCAGTCCAGTCCAGCTGAGTCCAGTCCAGTCCAGCTGAGTCCAGTTCAGTCCAGCTGTATCCAGTCCAGTCCAGCTGAGTCCAGTTCAGTCCAGCTGTATCCAGTCCAGTCCAGCTGAGTCCAGTTCAGTCCAGCTGTATCCAGTCCAGTCCAGCTGAGTCCAGTTCAGTCCAGCTGTATCCAGTCCAGTCCAGCTGAGTCCAGTTCAGTCCAGCTGTATCCAGTCCAGTCCAGCTGAGTCCAGTTCAGTCCAGCTGTATCCAGTCCAGTCCAGCTGAGTCCAGTTCAGTCCAGCTGTATCCAGTCCAGTCCAGCTGAGTCCAGTTCAGTCCAGCTGTATCCAGTCCAGTCCAGCTGAGTCCAGTTCAGTCCAGCTGTATCCAGTCCAGTCCAGCTGAGTCCAGTTCAGTCCAGCTGTATCCAGTCCAGTCCAGCTGAGTCCAGTTCAGTCCAGCTGTATCCAGTCCAGTCCAGCTGAGTCCAGTTCAGTCCAGCTGTATCCAGTCCAGTCCAGCTGAGTCCAGTTCAGTCCAGCTGTATCCAGTCCAGTCCAGCTGAGTCCAGTTCAGTCCAGCTGTATCCAGTCCAGTCCAGCTGAGTCCAGTCCAGTCCAGTTGAATCCAGTCCAGTCCAGTTGAATCCAGTCCAGTCCAGTCCAGCTGAATCCAGTCCAGTCCAGCTGAGTCCAGTTCAGTCCAGCTGTATCCAGTCCAGTCCAGCTGAGTTCAGTCCAGTCCAGTTGTATTCAGTCATGTCCAGCTGAGTCCAGTCCAGTCCGGCTGTATCCAGTCCAGTCCGGCTGAGTCCAGTCCAGTCTAGCTGTATCCAGTCCAGTCCAGCTGGGTCCAGTCCGGTCCAGCTGAATCCAGTCCAGTCCAGCTGATCCAGTCCAGTTGATCCAGCCCTAGGGAGCTATCCTGACCCGTGCGGGTCCTTATGCACAGACATTGCTTGAGGCCTCCCAGCTTCATCTTTAGAGCTCCACTCTCTCTCCGACCTGTGACCAATCCTGACTTTTCCAAGACTGTGATAGTTAGTTCTGGCCAAATGGACCTTTCCGGTCAGAATCCTCAGGGGTCTTCGCCCGAATATAATATCTCAGAGAGGATCCAGATGCAGGAGGCTGCCATGTCACAAGTGGTATCCTGTCTAAAACAGATGACTAACCAAATGGGAGCTTTCCAACAAGTCATGATGGCTCAAAGTCAAGCATCAGCTCCAGCGTCCGCTTCGGTACCTAATGAGACCCTGCTTAATGCCGCGGTTTCCTGAATCAGTGTAAAATCCTCTTTGAGCTTCAACCGGATAACTTCCCTTCAGAGCGGTCGAAAATCACCTATATCATTTCTCTTTTATCTGGCAAAGCCCTGGCATGGGTTTCACCCCTGTTGGAGAAATCTAGCTCGATCTTGTCTTCCCTAGATGACTTTCTGAAAACCTTTCAGAACATTTTCGACGAACCAGGACGCACAGCTTCCGCCGCTTCAGATATTCTCCGTCAGAGGGATCTGTCTGTTGGAGATTACACCATACAGTTTCGCACCCTGTCTTCTGAACTCTCTTGGAATGAGGAAGCTCTAATGTCAATATACCAGGAGGGACTTTCTGATCGAATTAAGGATGGGTTATTATCTTGTGTCACACCCACCACTCTTGATTCCCTGATCTCCACCTGCGTCCAGATTGACATTTGACAACAGGAGCATCGTTCCGAATGGAAGAGAACGACTAACTCAAAGTTGGCTGTCCCTCTTCGTCCCAGATCTCCTGTTCTTCCAGCTGAGGAACCCATGCAACTCAGCAGATCCCGCCTTACCCCTCAGGAGAGACAGTGAAGAATTAAGGACAACCTTTGTTTTTATTGCGGTGAACCTGGACATACTTGTTTACAGTGCGCCAAGCGCCCGGGAAACGCCCGCTCCTGATTGATTCCGAGGAGGTCAACCCAGGGGTTCCTATTCACTCCTCAAACCATTAGGACTGTCTAATTCCCTTATCCATATCTTTGAAAGATCAGCGGTTTGAATTCCTCGCTCTGTTGGACTCTGGGGCTGCCGAGACCTTCATCACCGCCCGTGTAGTGGAGGAACTCCAAATTCCCACGATCTCTTCCTGCTCCCACATACCTCACTGCGGTGGACGGCAGCCGTATACCCGGAGGATCTATAGCTCACCGGACCCTGCCACTCACTCTCCATATCAGAGCTCTTCACCCCGAATCCATCCAACTTCTTGTGCTTGCTGAGGCTACCTCCTCTCTCATTCTTGGGTTGCCCTGGCTCCAAGCTCCTTAGCTGGGGTTCTGCTTGTTTCCAGGGCTGTCTGTCCAAAGTGATTCCCCAAAGGCAAGTAAAGAATTCTGAGGACATCAAGCTTCCTAGTCCATATCGAGACTTCGCTGACGTTTTCTCTTCTAAAGCCGCTGACAAACTGCCACCCCACCATCCATGGGACTGTCCGATTGATTTAATTCCCGGATCTACTCCTCCACGCGGTCGGACTTATCCTCTCTCAATCCCAGAGACTAAAGCCATGTCGGATTATATCTCTGAAAACCTTCAGGGTGGGTTCATACGTCCTTCTACTTCTCCTGCTGGTGCCGGATTTTTCTTCATAAAAAAAAAAGATGGAGGTCTCCGTCCTTGTATAGACTACCGTGGCCTCAATCATATCACTGTTAAAAATCGGTACCCTCTACCTCTCGTTTCTGAAATGTTAGACAGGATTCGGAGTGCTCAAATATTCACCAAGTTGGATCTTCTGGGGGCGTACAACCTCATTAGGATCCATTCCGGGGACGAATGGAAGACTGCGTTTAACACCCGGGCACTATGAGTACCCTTTGGACTCAGCAATGCTCCAGCCATTTTCCAAAGGTTTGTGAATGAGATTTTCAGAGACCTCCTGAATCAGTCTGTCATGGTATATTTGGACGACATACTTGTTATCTCTCAAACCCTGGAAGAGCATCGTGTTCAGGTTACAGAGAGGTTCTGTCTCGTCTTCATCATCATCATCTTTATGGAAAACTGGAGAAGTGTATCTTTGAAGCCAGTGAAGTTGCATTTCTTGGCTTTATCCTTTCCGGTTCTGAAGTCCGTATGGATCCCGCCAAAGTCCAAGCAGTTCTAGATTGGCCACAGCCCACTACCACCAGGGGTGTTCAATGCTTTATCAGATTCGCTAATTTTTATTGAAGATTTATCCAAGGGTATTCCACCATTATGGCACCTATCACCTCCTTGACTAAAAAAGGGGCCAACCCCTCCAAGTGGCCTTCTAATTGTACCGCAGCCTTTCTCCAACTCAAAAAAGCTTTCTCCGCGGCCCCTATCCTTCGTCAACCGGATCTCTCACTGCCGTTTCTAGTAGAGGTCGACGCTTCCTCTGAGGGAGTAGGGGCCATATTATTGCAATGCTGCTCTGAAGGACAGATCCATCCGTGTGCTTTCTTCCCTAGAAAATTCCAACCCGCTGAGAAGAATTATGCTATTGGGGAGAAAGAGCTCTAGGTTATGAAGCTAGCATTAGAGGAGTGGCGGTACCTGTTGGAAGGAGCGGTCCATCCCTTCACCATTCTGACCGATCACAAAAATGTATTATATCTTCGCCAGGCCAGGTGGGCTTTATTCTTCTCTCGGTTCAACTTCTTCCTGCAATACAGACCTGGAACTCAAGATAGCAAACCGGATGCTTTGTCTCGATCCTTTTCAGCCGAGGATTCTGAAGTAGAGAAGGTTCAACTCATTCTAAATCCCATCCAAGTGGCAGCTTCACAACTCGTCAAGCCTCCACCACTTGGTAAGACGTTTGTTCCTCAGTCCCTCCGTTAAAAGATCTTACTTTGGGCTCACGCTTTGAAGTTTTCGGGACATGCTGGAATGAAAAGAACATTAGCTCTTCTCAATCGTTCTTACTGGTGGCCAACTCTCCACCAAGATACCGCTGAATTCATTGCTGCCTGTTCTGTTTGCGCACAATATAAAGTTACCTCTTGGTCCCCTTCAGCCTCTCTCTGTTCCAAGGACTCCATGGTCCCATCTGTCCATGGACTTCATGACTGACCTTCCACTTTGCGACAAGCATAATACCATCTGGGTAATAATGGACAGGTTTTCTAAAATGGCTCACTTTGTCCCTCTTTGGGGCCTTCCTTCTGCTCCAGTCCTAGCCAAACTCTTTGTTCAGCATATTTTATGGTTGCATGGCTGTCCTGAAGAGATAATCTCTGACTGGGGAGTTCAGTTCACAGCAAGATTCTGGAGAGCCTTGTGTACCAGTCTCGGAGTAAAACTGAAGTTCTCATCAGCCTACCATCCTCAGACCAATGGGCAGAAGGAGAGGGTCATTCAAGACCTTGAGACTTTTATCCGCCTGTATGTCTCGTCTTCCCAGGACAACTGTGTCGAGCTACTATCATTACCACAAATCGCTGGATACCCTTTCAAGGTAGTATTTGGTCTACACCCCAAAGTACCACCATTCTCTGGTCTCCCTTCATCCCAAGTTCCTGCATCCGAGGTTCTTCTAGAAAAATTTTCTGAATCCTGGAAAAAAGTCAGGGCATATTTGTTGAAAGCATCTCAGCGATATAAAATCCAAGCTGACTGTAAGAGGCGTGCGGTTCCTCTGTTACGTCCTGGAGATAGAGTCTGGCTATCATCCAAGAATCTCCACCTCAGAGTTCCCTCAATGAAATTTGCACCCAGATACATCGGTCCTTTCAAAATCTCTAAAGTCATTAATCCTGTGGCGTATCAGCTTGATCTTCCACCAGAGTATTCCACATTTCTCTTCTCAAACCTCTGGTCATCAACAAGTTATATTCTCCTACTAAGAAACCTTCCAAGGTTGTTGGAACTATAGAGAATTAATTTAAGATCAAGGAGATCGTGGACGCTCGGATTCGTTATGGTCACCTCCAGTACCTTGTTGATTGGAAGGGTCTCGGCCCAGAAGAGCGTGCTTGGATCCGCGCATATGATGTTAAAGCACCTAGACTCATCCAGAGGTTTGTTGGCTAAACATCCTTCCAAGGCTCAGCTTAGGTGTCCAGAGGCTACCTTACCGGATAAGGGGTCATCTGGCAGCTGCCATCCCGGTCCGTACCAGCCGTTCCTCTGTATAGTTGCGGGCTTCTCCGGTGGCTGTTCCTCCCTTGGGCCTCCGACATCCTCGTGGGTGCTGGGCGCCGCCATCTAGTGGCGCACCACATGACTTCCTTCTTCCAATCAGAATGCAGGTCAGGGGAGCACGTGTATAGGCTGGCCAATCCGGAGCAGGAGCGGGCTATTTAAACCCCAGGCACTGATCCCTCAGTGCCAGAACTACTTCGTCACTGAAGGTGCCTGGTTCTACTGGAATCACTTGAGCCTGCTGTATTCCCAAGCTTGTTGCATTATTCCAGTCCTGCCTTCTCCAAGTCTATGGTATCCAGTCCAGTCCAGCTGAGTCCAGTCCAGTCCAACTGTATCCAGTCCAATCCAGCTGAGTCCAGTCCAGTCCAGCTGAATCAAGTCCAGTCCAGTCCAGCTGAGTCCAGTCCAGTCCAGCTGTATCCAGTCCAGTCCAGCTGAATCCAGTCCAGTCCAGCTGAGTCCTGTCCAGTCCAGCTGTATCCAGTCCAGTTCAGCTGAGTCCAGTCCAGCTGTATCCAGTCCAGTCCAGCTGATTCTAGTCCAGTCCAGCTGAGTCTAGTCCAGCTGAATCCAGTCCAGTCCAGCTGAGTCCAGTCCAGCTGTATCCAGTCCAGTCCAGTCCAGCTGAGTCCAGTCCAGTCCAGCTATATCTAGTCCAGTTCAGTCCGGCTGAGTCCTGTCCAGCTGTATACAGTCCAGCCCAGCTGTATCCAGTCCAGTCCAGCTGTGTCCAGTCCAGTCCAGCTGGGTCCAGTCTGGTCCAGCTGAATCCAGTCCGGCTTAGTTCAGTCCAGTCCAGCTGCATCCAGTCTAGTCCAGCTGCATCCAGTCCAGCTGAACCAGTCCAGTTGATCCAGCCCTAGGGAGCTATCCTGACCCGTGTGGGTCCTTATGCACAGACATTACTTCAGCGCTCCGTGTCCACATTCTCTCCGACCCATGACCAATCCTGACTTTTCCAAGACTGTGATAATAATAGTATTAGAGATGAGAGGTGATGTCTCCTAGTACAAGTATAAATAACAATGTAATAGCAACGCTGGTCAGTATCTGTGTAATAATATAATAGTAGATGAGAGGTGATAAATAACAGTGTGATAGTAACGCTGGTCAGTATCTGTGTAATAATATAATAGTATTAGAGATGAGAGGTGATAAATAACAGTGCGATAGTAAAGCTAAGCTGTATCTGTGTAA
>WWET01003029.1:34977-49669 GCA_011038615.1 Limnodynastes dumerilii
CTCTCTCACTCTCTCTCTCTCTCTTTCTCTCTCTCTCTTTCTCTTCATACCCCCCTCTCTCTCTCTCTCTCTCTCTCTCCGTGGCCCAGCTCATACTGTACAATGTAAATGCCTCTCTCCACCCAAAATATGCCCTATCGTATAAATTACGTACAATCAGAGTTACGATGAGTGACATCTGCCGCGTTGCATGCACAATGCATTTTCATAGCCAGATTTATGCACGCTGCCTGTGTAAACTGCTCGGTCTCCCATGAGTCGGATACGGGCCCAGAAGCACACACACACACGCACACACACACACACGCACACACACACGCACACACACACACATACACACACACACACACACACTTTTATTTGCAGATATGGCCAAAGCAGGGCTGGATTGAGAGCCATGTGGGCCTGGAGCTAAAAAGTATGAAGGGCCCACACTATAGTTTGCTTTGAAGGAGAATTTCAGTCCTTGACATTCATCCTTATGCTCTGCAGGTTGAAAGGGACTATTTTTAGATGGAGGCCTGGGACTGTAGTCTTATTAGCCCCATTGTTAATCTGGCCCTGGGCCAAAGAGTTATACACTTTATTCATGCCCACATAGACAAGAAATTTGGCCTTCATGTCCGGCTGGACTCCGCTTTAGCCAAAATGAGCGCTACCTCTGCCTTTAGAGCAATGATCGAGTGATGGGGAGGATCCTCCTTATGTTGTTCCAGCTCCTCAAACAAATCAGTCATCTTCCCTCGAGGCATTGATTGACAAAGTCCGCGATTTGAAAATCGCCATTGTAACAATTTACGTTTTGTAGGGATACCGGCAGGGGTGTGTTAAGAAGTGAGGGGGCCCTTGTGCAGGATTACCTGAGACAGGACTGTCCCGATGAGCGGACCTAAAAAAGAGCGGAACCTAACTGCACTTTAAGCCCGACCCCTTTTTTCAGCCCGCGAATCAGAACAGTCCCACAGTCTTCTCTCTGGGAGATCTTGGAGGGAAGAAATCGATACAAAATGGGTTCTCTCTCTCTCTCGCTTTCTCTCTCTCGCTTTCCATCTCTCTCTCCGTGGCCCAGCTCATACTGTACAATGTAAATGACTCTCTCCACCCAAAATACGCCCTATCGTATGGAGTTACGTATAAGTTACGTACAATCAGAGTTACGATGAGTAACATCTGCTAAGTGCATGAGCAGTGCGTCTCCATAGCCAGATTTATGCACGCTGCCTGTGTAAATTGCTTGGACTCCCATGAGTCGGATATGGGCCCTTCCAGAAGCCCACACACGCGCACAAGCACACACGCACACACACACACACGCACTTATATTTGCAGATATGGCCAAAGCAGGGCTGGATTGAGGGCCATGTGGGCCTGGAGCTAAAAAGTATGAAGGGCCCACATTATATAGTTTGCTTTGAAGGAGAATTTCAGTCCTTGACATTCATCCTTATGCTCTGCAGGGTGAAAGGGCCTATTTTCAGATGGAGGCTTGGGACTGTAGTCTTATTAGTCCCATTGTTAATCTGGCCCTGGGTCAAAGAGTTATACACTTTATTCATGCCCACATAGACAAGAAATTTGACCTTCATATCCGGCTGGACTCCACTTTAGCCAAAATGAACGCTACCTCTGCCTTTAGAGCAATGATCGAGTGATGGGGAGGATCCTCTTCATGTTGTTCCAGCTCCTCAAACAAATCAGTCGTCTTCCCTCCAGGCATTGATTGACAAAGTCCACGATTTGAAAATCGCCATCGTAACAATTTACGTTTTGTAGGGATACCGGCAGGGGTGTGTTAAGAAGTGAGGGGGCCCTTGTGCAGGATTACCTGAGACAGGACTGTCCCGATGAGCGGACCTAAAAAAGAGCGGAGCCTAACTGCACTTTAAGCCCCACCCCTTTTTTCAGCCCGCAAATCAGAACAGTCCCACCACAGGGGAAGGGGGGCTCATTCGGCATTTATTTCTTCTCTCCGGGAGATCTTGGAGGGAAGAAATAGATGCCGAATGGGTCCCTCTTCCCCTGCCAACCCTGGATGCAGGATAAATGCCACAGGGCCCCTTGTTCTGAGGGGCCCGTCCCCCACCCATTATAGATACACCTATGGATACCGAAGTCCATTAAGCACAATTAATAGAGCACTTGACATTCTTTACCAGCCGCTCTGAGGATTGTGATGAACCGGGAAACCTCTGGATTGAAAGAGCCCGTAGACCAGGTCCAGACTGTGAAAATCCTAATAACAAACTGCGGCCGTTCATCACCACATTCCTTGGTTTTTGTACCATAGAAGAGATTCTCCGCAGCTTATTATTCCGGAGCGTAGAATCTTCATATTCCAAGATTGTCTGCTATTCACAGAGAGAAAGGGATTCTCTGAAGTCTGTGCCATGCTCCATATTGCCCTAATGTCCCCGGCCAAACTGCGGGTGATTAATAATGGCCAAACTTAAATGCCCTTCAGCTGTTAAGAATCACTGTCTAGGACATCGCTCTCCTCCGAGGCCGCCTGTGGATCCTGACATCTTTTCTGTTCAGGACGTATCACTTTTGATTGAGGTTCAGTTTCGGTTTTCCCTTTCTTTCACATGCCAGGCGATAAACCTTCCAGCGACGCTTTTCCTTCTCATATCTTTTATTTGTTATATCCATTGCGCTCGTGCCATTGGGCCTGATCCAGACCTACGCTCGGGTGCGTTTTTACGATGGTCGTAAGCGTAAAATGCCCATTTGTACTTACTGCGCATGCACGGGCAGATGTTACGCTCATGTTACGCTACGAAATTGTGAGCGTATGGGCCTTGAGCGTACCAGCTACGTAACAACATACGAAATCCGTAAGTACGCTCCGATGGCGGGGTGAGGCATTTAAATCGTACAGTATGGGCGTGCTAAGTGTCGTAACTACGCAAGGAGCTTACAGACGCCCGCGGTTACGCTCAGAAAAGTTGGGGTAGGGTTTGCTGGGTGGAAGACGGCTAAACTACGTACGACCAAGGGGAGGGCATCGTAGGTACACCGGCGTAAATACGCTACGCGTACGCTTCATGAGCGTAGGTCTGGATCAGGCCCATTGACACGGTGTCCGCTCTTCATAGTTTTTTATTCTAATGACATTTTATTTTCCAAAAACTTTGTCTTGGTAATCAGATAATTCAATATTTTTCCAATGATTGTTCCAGTGATGTTTAAGCCGGTGGAAGTCGCTGCACCAATGACTGTCCTTGAGAAGTAGAGACAGCTGAAAATTCCTATTTTGAATGGCAGCCAATTCAGATATTTTTTTTATGAATAGGGGAGTACTTCACCCATTCATTTTCGGAAGTGCCACCGCCGGAACTCCGGAGAGAGGGGAGTAACTTCTCTGGGGACTTTTCGTCTTAGGAGAAGGGTTAGGGTTAGTCTCTGGGGATGGGAAGGTTAGGGCCATGGAAGGGAAGGGGAGGGTTAGGGTTAGGGTCAGGCTGTGGGGAAGGGAGACTTAGGGTTAGGCTGCGAGGAAGAGGGGGTTAGGTTAGGTTGCGGGGAAGGTAGGGTTAGGCTGCGGGGATGAGAGACTTAGGGTTAGTCTGCAGGGAAGGAAGGCTTAGGATTAGGCTTTGAGAAGGGGAGTCTTAGGGTGAGGCTGCAGGGAAGGGAGGGTCAGGCTGCGGGAATGAGAGACTTAGGGTTAGGCTGCAGGGAAGGAATTCTTAGGGTTAGGGTAATGGAAAGGGAGAGTTACAGTGAGGCTGCAGGGAAGGGAGGGCTAGGGTAATAGAGGGGGAGGGTTAGGATAAGGATTAGGGAGAGGGTTAGGGTTAGGGTTGGAATCCTCACTTACCTTTCGGAGCAGCGATCGTTTTTCCAGCTAGTTCAAAAACTGTCTGGGAGAGATTGGCCCTATCATGCACTTTCTCCCACTCACCTTCATTTTCTCTCTAATTTTCCCCCGGGACGTTGCTGGTTTCCCCTATTAAACAGAAGAAGATACTGACCCACCATCTTAAAAGGTTTTGCCTGGATATTATGGACCTGATTCACAGTTAAGGGCATAGGGCTTCTTTAAGTAACTGTGTGTATTTTCCCTCCCCGGCTAATCTAAAACACCAGCTGAATACGGTCCTATATTCCTAAAGGAAGCTCATCGGAGGCTGGGTGACTCCTCTGCTCTTAAAGCCTCCTGGATTGATCAGTGTCTTTCAAGTAAACAAAAGATTTCACAGGACACACCTCTTTGGCGCTACAGGACACACCCCTTTGGTGCAGCACCTTGATAGTGTCTCCCTGATATTCATTTGCAAAAGTAGGCAACCATGATATAGTCTTCCAAGAAGGTACAATCCAATGGTCTCTATCTCAGAAGAGGTAAAGTGTTTATAACAATATATAAATGATACTTGTCGTCCAAGCTGAATCCTAATGCTTCATAAGGTGATTTTTCCTTTTGGTGATAAGTTTCGTTAAATAACCGTCTCTTCTCTTTTCCTAAAGAGTCCATATATGGAGAAACAAACAGAGAACAAAACCCTCTCTTGCAGGGTATCACTTAGGGCCAGATTTACTAAGCTGCGGGTTTGGGAAAGTGGAGATGTTGCCTATAGCAACCAATCAGATTCTAGCTCTCACTTTCTTTTTTACATACTAGTGAATGTCAGCTAGAATCTGATTGGTTGCTATGGGCAACATCACCACTTTTCCAAACCCGAAGCTTAGTAAATCTTATCAATAAAAATATGAATAAATCATGCTCACATTTATGCCCCGTGGGCTTTGTGCATATATTGTGTTCTTTTAATCCTCCGCTTGTTACAATACATCACATAGGAAAAAACATAAGCAAAAAAGATTCTTTGTGTAGGTAATTAAGTAATATGGATATTCAAATATAAGGAATTCTACTCACATCTAAGCCGCTTGGGCTGTCTGCGTGTACACAAATCATCTGAAACTCATTAATACTTTTTTCCTTTTTCTTTCACTTAATTTCTTTAAAAGTTTTATAAGAGTTTCCAGATAAAAATACATAAAACACATATAAAAAAGACATCCAATTTTCTTCTTATAAATTCCAATAATAACTCAGCAGCTCCTATTTTATTGGAAAGAATATATTGATTCTGATATAATGATTCTGTATAGAACAGACTTCATATGAATGTTGTATGTATTGGCTGGTGGTCATTAGGATGCTGTATGTATTAGGTGGTGGTCACTAGGATGCTGTATGTATTGGGTAGTGGTCACTAGGATGCTGTATGTATTGGGTGGTGGTCACTAGGATGCTGTATGTATTGGGTGGTTGTTATTAGGATGCTGTATGTATTGGGTGGTTGTTATTAGGATGCTGTATGTATTGGGTGGTTGTTATTAGGATGCTGTATGTATTGGGTGGTTGTTATTAGGATGCTGTATGTATTGGGTGGTGGTCACTAGGATGCTGTATGTATTGGGTGGTTGTTATTAGGATGCTGTATGTATTGGGTGGTGGTTACTAGGATGCTGCATGCATATTTTTTCCTCTTTATGGAAGTAATCCTAGAGTTAGGATTAGAGTTGGATTAGAGTTAGGATTAGGGATAAAATTAGGGTTAGGATTAGGATTCGGGATAGGATTAGATTTAGAGTTATGATTAGGGTTAGAGTTATGATTAGGGTTAGAGTTATGATTAGGGTTAGAGTTATGATTAGGGTTAAGGTTATGATTAGGATTAGAGTTATGATTAGGGTTAGAGTTATGGTTAGGGTTATGATTAGGGTTAGAGTTATGATTAGGTTAGGATTAGAGTTATGATTAGGTTAGGATTAGAGTTATGATTAGGTTGGGATTAGAGTTATGATTAGGGTTAGGTTTAGAGTTATGATTAGGATTAGAGTTATGATTAGGTTAGGATTAGAGTTATGATTAGGTTAGTATTAGAGTTATGATTAGGGTTAGGGTTAGAGTTATGATTAGGTTAGGATTAGAGTTATGATTAGGTTAGGATTAGAGTTATGATTAGGATTACAGTTATGATTAGAGTTAGGGTTAGAGTTATGATTAGAGTTAGGATTAGGGTTAGAGTTATGATTAGGGTCAGGATTAGGGTTAGAGTTATGATTAGGGTTATGATTAGGATTAGGGTTATGATTAGGGTTAAGATTATGATTAGGGTTAGGATTAGAGTTATGATTAGGAATACAGTTATGATTAGAGTTAGGGTTAGGGTTAGAGTTATGATTAGGTTTTGATTAGGATTAGAGTTATGATTAAGATTAGAGTTATGATTAGGATTAGAGTTTTGATTAGGATTAGAGTTATGATTAAGATTAGAGTTATGATTAGGATTAGAGTTTTGATTAGGATTAGAGTTATGATTAAGATTAGAGTTATGATTAGGATTAGAGTTTTGATTAGGATTAGAGTTATGATTAAGATTAGAGTTATGATTAGGATTAGAGTTTTGATTAGGATTAGAGTTATGATTAAGATTAGAGTTATGATTAGGATTAGAGTTTTGATTAGGATTAGAGTTATGATTAAGATTAGAGTTATGATTAGGATTAGAGTTTTGATTAGGATTAGAGTTATGATTAAGATTAGAGTTATGATTAGGATTAGAGTTTTGATTAGGATTAGAGTTATGATTAAGATTAGAGTTATGATTAGGATTAGAGTTTTGATTAGGATTAGAGTTATGATTAAGATTAGAGTTATGATTAGGATTAGAGTTTTGATTAGGATTAGAGTTATGATTAAGATTAGAGTTATGATTAGGATTAGAGTTTTGATTAGGATTAGAGTTATGATTAAGATTAGAGTTATGATTAGGATTAGAGTTTTGATTAGGATTAGAGTTATGATTAAGATTAGAGTTATGATTAGGATTAGAGTTTTGATTAGGATTAGAGTTATGATTAAGATTAGAGTTATGATTAGGATTAGAGTTTTGATTAGGATTAGAGTTATGATTAAGATTAGAGTTATGATTAGGATTAGAGTTTTGATTAGGATTAGAGTTATGATTAAGATTAGAGTTATGATTAGGATTAGAGTTTTGATTAGGATTAGAGTTATGATTAAGATTAGAGTTATGATTAGGATTAGAGTTTTGATTAGGATTAGAGTTATGATTAAGATTAGAGTTATGATTAGGATTAGAGTTTTGATTAGGATTAGAGTTATGATTAAGATTAGAGTTATGATTAGGATTAGAGTTTTGATTAGGATTAGAGTTATGATTAAGATTAGAGTTATGATTAGGATTAGAGTTTTGATTAGGATTAGAGTTATGATTAAGATTAGAGTTATGATTAGGATTAGAGTTTTGATTAGGATTAGAGTTATGATTAAGATTAGAGTTATGATTAGGATTAGAGTTTTGATTAGGATTAGAGTTATGATTAAGATTAGAGTTATGATTAGGATTAGAGTTTTGATTAGGATTAGAGTTATGATTAAGATTAGAGTTATGATTAGGATTAGAGTTTTGATTAGGATTAGAGTTATGATTAAGATTAGAGTTATGATTAGGATTAGAGTTTTGATTAGGATTAGAGTTATGATTAAGATTAGAGTTATGATTAGGATTAGAGTTTTGATTAGGATTAGAGTTATGATTAAGATTAGAGTTATGATTAGGATTAGAGTTTTGATTAGGATTAGAGTTATGATTAAGATTAGAGTTATGATTAGGATTAGAGTTTTGATTAGGATTAGAGTTATGATTAAGATTAGAGTTATGATTAGGATTAGAGTTTTGATTAGGATTAGAGTTATGATTAAGATTAGAGTTATGATTAGGATTAGAGTTTTGATTAGGATTAGAGTTATGATTAAGATTAGAGTTATGATTAGGATTAGAGTTTTGATTAGGATTAGAGTTATGATTAAGATTAGAGTTATGATTAGGATTAGAGTTTTGATTAGGATTAGAGTTATGATTAAGATTAGAGTTATGATTAGGATTAGAGTTTTGATTAGGATTAGAGTTATGATTAAGATTAGAGTTATGATTAGGATTAGAGTTTTGATTAGGATTAGAGTTATGATTAAGATTAGAGTTATGATTAGGATTAGAGTTTTGATTAGGATTAGAGTTATGATTAAGATTAGAGTTATGATTAGGATTAGAGTTTTGATTAGGATTAGAGTTATGATTAAGATTAGAGTTATGATTAGGATTAGAGTTTTGATTAGGATTAGAGTTATGATTAAGATTAGAGTTATGATTAGGATTAGAGTTTTGATTAGGATTAGAGTTATGATTAAGATTAGAGTTATGATTAGGATTAGAGTTTTGATTAGGATTAGAGTTATGATTAAGATTAGAGTTATGATTAGGATTAGAGTTTTGATTAGGATTAGAGTTATGATTAAGATTAGAGTTATGATTAGGATTAGAGTTTTGATTAGGATTAGAGTTATGATTAAGATTAGAGTTATGATTAGGATTAGAGTTTTGATTAGGATTAGAGTTATGATTAAGATTAGAGTTATGATTAGGATTAGAGTTTTGATTAGGATTAGAGTTATGATTAAGATTAGAGTTATGATTAGGATTAGAGTTTTGATTAGGATTAGAGTTATGATTAAGATTAGAGTTATGATTAGGATTAGAGTTTTGATTAGGATTAGAGTTATGATTAAGATTAGAGTTATGATTAGGATTAGAGTTTTGATTAGGATTAGAGTTATGATTAAGATTAGAGTTATGATTAGGATTAGAGTTTTGATTAGGATTAGAGTTATGATTAAGATTAGAGTTATGATTAGGATTAGAGTTTTGATTAGGATTAGAGTTATGATTAAGATTAGAGTTATGATTAGGATTAGAGTTTTGATTAGGATTAGAGTTATGATTAAGATTAGAGTTATGATTAAGATTAGAGTTATGATTAGGATTAGAGTTATGATTAGGATTAGAGTTAGGGTTAGGTTTAGAGAATCTTCCAGCGTACGAAAAGTTGCATTCCCCAGGAGATCCGCAGCGTCACCTCTGGTGCGCACATGCGCAGATGTTACAGTCCGGTTTACTAACACAGGAGCATTGCTGAAGTAGCCTGACGTCTGGGATCTGGATCCGGTCCAGGGTTAGGATCAGGAATGTTGGCAGCCCAATATTTGATGAGACAGGTGTCGTGGAACCAATTCTGCCGACATGTTAGCTGTCGATAATCAGATCATCGGAGCAGCACGTCAGCGCTGCGGTGCCTTCCTCCTCACTATGACATCACCCTCTCCTCGGGAGCTCACACTCCATTTCTGACGTCTCCAGGTCTCAGCTGTTATTTTCTTTTTCGGCTTCTAGCACAGGAGTCAAGGTGTTTTCTCTTTTTTTGTCTTTTTGCTGTGTGGGTTTTAGGTGGGTGGTAAAAGCTGTGTTTTGCTCTCTATGCGTCATCGGATGAATTGTTTTTCCACTGAAGAATTTAGAACCTTAACTTCTCTTCATTAAAAGTAATGTGTTTTATATGAAACACCTGTCTCCAGCTCCATAGCGTTCCGCTCTGCCGATGCTGGATTATATATAGAACTCTCCCTGCTTCTCTGCACTGCTCTGCTATCAGGGCTCTTGGAGATGGGAAGAGGGGATCTGGGTCCTCACTAAGAATGACCGTATTTCGATAGGGCCGTTCTCTCCCGGACAGTTCCAAACTAGCTGGGATATCAATTGCTTATGCCTCGATGAGGCATAGCAATCGATCACCAGAGCACCGAAAGTGGTGCTTCAATAGCTAAGTATAAAACGCTATCCCAACCCTTTCCCTAATTCTAACCCTAACCCCCCCTTCCATTATCCTAACCCTAACCCTCCTTTCCCCGCAGCCTGACCCTAATCATCCATTTCCCCACAGCCTAACCCTAAACCTTACTTCCACACAGCCTAACCCTAACCCATCCTTCCACACAGCCTGACCCTAACCCTTCCTTCCACACAGCCTGACCCTAACCCTTCCTTCCACACAGCCTAACCCTAACCCTTCCTTCCCCGCAGCCTAACCCTAACCCTTCCTTCCACACAGCCTAACCCTAACCCTTCCTTCTCCCTAGCCTGACCCTAACCCTTCCTTCTCTATAGCCTAACCCTAACCCTTCCTTCTTCCTAGCCTGACCCTAACCCTCCCTTCTCTATAGCCTAACCCTAACCCTTCCTTCTCCCTAGCCTGACCCTAACCCTTCCTTCTCTATAGCCTAACCCTAACCCTTCCTTCTTCCTAGCCTGACCCTAACCCTCCCTTCTCTATAGCCTAACCCTACCCACAGCCTGACCCTAACCTTCCCCCTCTATGGCCCTAACTCTAACCCCCTAAAACTAAGAGTCCGTGGAGAGGTTACTCACCTCTCCGGAGCTAATGGTGGGTCTGCGCCGGGTCTACGGTGAAAATGAATGGGAGAGTATGACGATCGGCACACTCGCCCATTCATAAAAAAAAACAAAAAACATCTACAAGGGCTGCCTTTCGAAATAGAGACAGCCGAAAAGGAACTTTCGGCCATCTCTATTTCTAAAAGCAGCCCATTGGACCAGGGACTCCCAACAGGGCAGAGGCTTCAGTGTTTTGCGGCAGGGGACAAGGCTTTGGCTGCACGCACTGGGATCAAGCTGCTGGGAGTGAGGTTTCTAGCAGCATGGTGCCGCTGGGAGTCTGTATGATAGAAGCTGCGGCCAACAGCACAGTGGAGACAAAAGTAGTCAAAATGAAAGTTAAAGTTGGAGGAGAGTAAACGAGAGGAGAAGACACAGTGGGGGTTACATAGCTTTATTATGGGGCATAAAGGGTCTTATTATGGGGACCGCATTCACGGTTAAGAACGAACGGATTCATAATTATGCACATGGCAACTCCCTTCATACTTAGATAGCCACACCCTGTCTGCCCTATTTAAATGCCTCCCCCCGCCCACAGTGGGCCGTATCCAGAGAACCGTTTCCATGAAGGAATGTAAGCCACACCCCCTCACCCCCATGACACTCCCTCTCTCGGCCGTGCTGTCGGTGGGTGACTTCCGCCTCCATAGACCACTTGTAACTTTCCGTGAGCAGTTCTGCGCATATCTGTCCTCCGTACGTGCGATTCATGTTAGTCACGCCCACATACCTTCACTTAAATGTCTTCCCCCGCCCATTTTTATTGAAATTTTCACGTGCGTATTTTTGCGTCGCATATCCGGACGTATGTATCCAAGTGTGATCCACAAATCCGTCCGTGAGGCACATTAACTACGTAAATTAAGTTACTACACATGCGCAGATGTACCTAAAAATACGCACGCAACTCGCCGTGAAAACGGTTCTCTGAATCAGCCCCAGTCTTCTTAACTCGGACTGGCCACGCCCCTTCCTACTTATCTCATGACGAACAGCTTTGTAAATCGCTCTTAAGGAATCTCCCTTCTCAAATCCTTCTAAAATTGCATAAATAAGGGAACAACGCATGCGCATTTTATCCGGTACGCACGCAAATAGCAGCAGCTTCTTCACTGTGAATCAGGTCAAATTTGAACGCAATTAAGAAGCATAAACAGCTTTATCCTGGTTTATATAAGCTTCAATTATTCCCTTTTATATTACCGGTAATAGGTGTATAGAGACCTAACACAGAGGGAATATAAACCTTCTGTAATGGAAGATATTTTGGGGAAGATTTATGAAACTGCGCTTTTATAAAAAAATAAACCGTCTGTTTTTACAAGCGCCATTTAACGTGCTGGTTGTGAGAGGCGATTGTCATAGAATATAAAAAATAAAAAAATTAATAAAATCATAAATCCTATTTTTTTTTTTTTTTAAACCCTTTATTATGTGTTATTACCGGGCTGCTGTTAACCCTTAGGATGCTGTGTTTCTAATACTACAAGGCACAGCATGCCCAGGTTCACAGGCCACTGAGGCATGTATTTTGTCGTTCCCCCAAAAAATTCCTCACCCCAAATAAACGACATTACAATTGAAATGGTAAAAATAAGTGTAAAATTAATAAAAGATCATTTATTAATTACAGTCTTGCAGTCTTCTTGCCTCCATCTTCTTCAAAGCTGGCATGCTGGGCGTCCGATGGCATGAATAAGGGGAGATGTGCTAGGGAGGACCTTCTTCTATGTCCTCCTGCTGATATCAGCTCTGCCACCTTTGGTCCCCTTGATATAACTTTGCACAGTTCCACGGTCAGTGGTGATTTCAATGCGCAGACGAGATGTGCATAATGATTAAGGGCCATATTCAGAGAACCGTCCAGTGACCAGGCCGCAAATATACGCACGGACGGAGCAAGTTACACCCACCAAAACCCCAGTCCTTGCTAATCTGTACCCACGGAGACTTCCGCCTCCATAGACCAGCTGTAACTTTCCGTGGCCTTTTCCGAGAGTATGTGTCCTCTGTCCGTGCGTGTCTTTATAATCCCGCCCACTTCCCTTCATTAAAATGCCTCCCCCCGCCCATTTCTATGTAAATTCCTCTGTGCGTATTTTTCCGTAGGAGTTCCGTGCGTATTTACCCACCTGCGATTCACAAGTCTGTCCGTGAGGCACTTCCGTGCATATAGTCTACGTGAACAGCGTATAGAAAGTTACTAAGCATGCGCGGTTTAAACGTACCTAAAAATACGCACGGAAAACGGATCTCTGATTACGGCCCTAAATCACTACTACTGTGCTACCAAACGCTTATTAATTTTATATAGATTACATAGCACTTTACAGAGAATATTTCACATTCACATCAGTCCCTGCACCATTGGAGCTACATTCTAGGTTCCCAAATACACACCATTGGAGCTACATTCTAGGTTCCCAAATACACAAACACACACACACACACACGTTGATTTATTCAGCAGCCAATTAACCTACCAGCATGTTTTTGGAGTGTGAGAGGAAACCGGAGCACCCGGAGGAAACCCACACAGACACAGGGAGAACATACACACTCCACACCGATAAGGCCTAGCCCGGGAATCAAACTCATGACTTCGGTGCTGTGAGACACAATCCTACTCACTGACCCACCATGTGCTACTAAATATCCTTCACACGCTTAAAAAATAAATAAAAAAGGACGGGAATCTCAGTTCTGAATCATTTAGCGATCGGACCTGCTAATAACGGAAGTCTGCATTGGTGAGCAATGCGTTGTTGCTCTTATACGTTGTACTGTGATACCAATCATGCCCATTTGTGATCTCAATCAGGCCATGCTGTCTAAAGTGAAACTTTTGCAAATACTAAAATTCACCAGGTGGTGGCGCAATTACATAAGAAAAATAACCAATGCGTTCCACAGCGTAGCTATATGTATATAATATGTAATAAGAAATGTGTAAATTCTGAAGTGTGTGTTATATATACTTACACTATAAGCTTACGTTTTCCTAATTATAGTGCAAAAATAGATGTGCAAAAATATAAATGTGCAACATAAAATATATAAATGTGCAGAAATATATAAATATCCTGCAGTCTCTAACCTCATAAAAGTGAAAAACACAAAATAAGAGAGGCTCGCGATTTTCCTGATATAATAGTACATGAAATCCTTGCCCAAACTTTCTTTACATCTCCTTTTTCTGAACTTCTTTCCAATCCCAAAAAAGTCAAATAAAACTATAAAATAATAAATAAATATTGAAAGACAACTTTAGGTAATCTGAGCATGTATAAGAACAAAGGAATGTCAATTCCTCCTGTCTCACCTCGACTCCCATTATTTTACAGGGTCCTTCACAGGACCCTTCTTAGGTAAATATCCACTAGACTGGAAATATACCAGGGTTGCCGACAATTGAGAGCGTTCCTCTGGGAGAACCCGGAAGGAAGCTATTGATTACAACGGGATGTGGGGCTTAATGACGCAATTTATGCAAAATTGCAGCATTAAGCCCCGCCCCCTGTCAATCAACTGCGCTAACTCAAACGTAGCGTGGGGGAGTGGGGGGGCTCAAAGAGGTAATTTTTTTCTGCCGGGCTTCTGGGAGGTTTGCTGACTCTCCCGGGAGAATGGCCCAAATTCCGGGAGTCTCCCAGATATTCCGGGAGAGCCAGCAACCATGAAATATACAGGTAAAGACAGTCTGACATCTGAGACATTTCAACAGGTTTAATGTTTTACTTTATTGACCAGTTTTTAAAACTGATGTTTTACTGTCTGCTACAATAACACTCTGCTTTCACTCCTCCTGTCACTCCCCTGTCACTCCTGTCACTCCTCTGCTACTTCCCTATCACTCCTCCTGTCACTCCTCCTGTCACTCCTCTGCTACTTCCCTATCACTCCTCCTGTCATTCCTCTTGTCACTCCCCTGTCACTCCTGTGTCACTCCCCCTGTCACTTCTCTGCTATTTCCCTATCACCCCTCCTGTCATTCCTCCTGTCATTCCTCCTATCACTCCCCTGTCACTCCTGTCACTCCTCTGCTACTTCCCTATCATTCCTCCTGTCATTCCTCTTGTCACTCCCCCCGTTACTCCCCTGTCACTCCCGTCATTCAAAGCCATTCACAATTATCTCTGTCCTTTTTGAGACCAAACTCTGCTCACAACTGAACTTATTTGTTGAAACCACACCCTCTTTTCCAAAAGCCCCGCCCCTTTACATGTCACAAATTGAGAAGTCCCTATTCATTCTATTCAACTAAACCTGGGCTTCAATGTCATCGGGACTGTCACCAATCAGCTTAGCGACCCTGAAAACTATGGATTCGGCATCGGGAGCGTCACTATTCCTCTCAGCTCAGC